>PVLC010005616.1:0-74988 GCA_004027655.1 Graphiurus murinus
AGGGTGTGGAGAAGTGGGAACCCTAATACATTGTTGGTGGGATTGCAAACTTGTGCAACCACTGTGGAAAACAGTATGGAGGATCCTCAGACGAATGGGAGTGAACCTACCATATGACCCAGCAATACCACTACTGGGTATATACCCACCAGAATGGAAACCAAATTATCAGACCGATGCATGCGTATCTATGTTCATAACAGCTCTATTCACAATAGCCAAACTATGGAAGCAGCCAAGATGTCCAACCACAGATGAATGGATTACAATACTATGGGATATGTACACAATGGAATTTTACTCAGCCATAAAGAAGAATAAAATCATGTTCTTTGCAGGGAAATGGATGCAACTGGAAAACATTATATTAAGTGAGATTAGTCAGTCACAAAGAGTTAAGAAGCATATGTTCTCCCTAATATGTGGATGCTAGGGAGAAGATGGGGCATAGGAGGGTCTCCAAATGAAAAAGAGAGATCCTCGATAAGCAAAGAACCTGATTTAATTGTAGTGGATGCATGGGGCAGAGGGACACCCTAAAGCACATGATGTACCTACACAATCATATCAAGGTCACTCACTGAAGTGAACCTTAGGGAGAGGGAGGGGGAGGAAATGGGGAGGGAATCGGGGAAGGGGTCAAATGAGAATTTTGTGCAAATATGTTGTTAACAATTTGTACTTAACAAAGATGTATGCTATATTGCATGAATTACTACAATAAAAATTTAAAAAAATGCACCAATTAAAAAATAAAATTTAAAAAAACTAATATTTTTAATTTTCAAAATTTAGAATATATTTTACAATATAGTTATTTTGGGGGGGGTGCTAGGGATCAAGCTCAGACTCTTAAGCATTATGAGCATGTGTTTTATCAATTAAGTAAGATACCTAGCTAAGAATTTCGAACATAACCCACATAACACTTCCTGTTTTAAAAATAAGTTGGGTCAAGGTATCCCACATGTCCTTTTAAATATGCTTTTTTTGGTGTGTTATCATTATACATTATAGGTAGAAACTGATACAGCTATACATGCGCTCAGCACTTGGTGTCTTTCTCTCTGCATCATACATCACAATGAAATTTTACTCAGCCACAAAAAAGAACAAGGTTAGGTAATTTAAACCTCTTAATTATAAAATGTTTTGGTTGTGAGTAGATTCGAAAAATTTTCAAAGTTATAACAACTAGCTACAATCAGAACATCAAAATCAAGACAGGTAACACGCATCTGAGAAAAATGTCATGTTCATTATAGCCACATTCATGAAGGGAATTTCTTTTGATTAGGTTTCATGATCTTCAATGGAAATTTTCAGGGCCATTGAAAAATCCCACACATTTTTTTTTTTTCTGTGTCAATCTAAATTCTTCAGAGAGTAAATAAGGAAAGTGAATGGTTCTGTTAGACATTTCTCAATCATCTTTAAATGGGTCATGGTTTTAAATAGAATGTGTCAAATTGAAATGATATGAACTAAATTATACTGAAGTTACACTGCACCGTCTGCTTAATGAATTCTTTCCAGGGGGTCAGTGAGTCGTCAGCTACTAATTGCAATTCATCTTTGAAAGAGCCAAAAACCAATATGTATTCTTCATTAAAGTGAAAGTGAAGCAATTAGCCTCAAAAAAATCTTTGAAAAGAGGTAAATGAACAATGACTATAGATAGCCAGTGTTTATACCAAACAGAAACAGAATTATCAATGTCAATATATAATTTTTTTGCTAAATTCAGTTCTTACTTAATACAGTTTCATAAACCTGGGCTTAGATCAAGTGCAAATGAATAAAATAAACAAGCTATTGGGGGAATCTTTGTATCTTTGCCATTTAAAATGTTCTATGGTGTGTGTGTGTGTGTGTGTGTGTGTGTGTGTGTGTGTGTGTGTTACTAAGGATTGATCCAAGGGTATTCTACATCTGAGTCACACCGAAGCCCTATTTTATTTATTTGTTTATTTATTTTATTTTGTAGCAGGACCTCACTAATTTGTTGAGGCTGGCCTTGAACCTGAGATCCTCCTATCTCAGCCTCCCAAATATTTAAATAACAAGCAGGTGGCACTATGCCTGAAGACATATTTTTATATGTGGTAAAATCTACATTTCACTTATATTATAAATACCTAGCTAAACTTATTTTCATGAGTTAAGTGTTTTATTCTACTTTTCTCTTCTTCTTTACTGGTTTGGAACTTCACATTCAAATTTCAAATGCTCAGTTTTATATTTAAAATTTTAGCATATATAGTTGATTAAATAATGAAATAAGTGTCTGCTATCCTTGTGAGCAATATGAAATATTAATTATTTTTGTCTTCTTAGCCACCTCTCTTCTAGCAGTTTACTGTATCCTGTGTATTAATTTTATATTCTCTCCTCACAAAATATTCCAATAGATTGACTAACATATGTATTAATTTCTTCTAAGGCTTTTGACATATCATGGTATTTATAACTATTTTTGAAAGGTATTATTTAAAAATAAATGAATGAAGTAGTATGTTACTGTTAAGATGTCTGCTGCTTTTATTTGCTTAATAGCATTTTTGTATTTCCTAAAAATTTAAATTTAAATTATTTGAGTGTACAATTTTAGCTAAGAATAATTTCTTCCAGAACTTCTTCTGTTTTGCTGATGCAAAAACATTTGCCATCAAATTGATTTTGGTGGTGGTTGTTCTGGAGATCAAATCCAGAACTTCAGCACATCTTTCATATGCTAGGTAAATACTCTACCCATGACCTATATCTCCATCCTTAACTAATGTTGCTTTTCTTTCTCTGTCTTCTTGAAAATGTTTCTTTATTTTTATTTCTTTATTCATGCATATAGAACTGATCAACAAACTCAGCAAAGTGTCTGGATACAAAATCAATCTTAAAACAGTGAAAACTTTTCCATATGCCAACCATAAATCCACTGAAAAAGAAACCAAGAAAACTTTTCCACTCACGATATCCCATGTAAAAAATAAAATATTTAGAAATAAACCTAAAAAGGTAAAAGATCTCTACAAGAAAATCTTTAAGACATTGAAAAAATAAATTAAAGAAGATCTTAGAAAATGGAAAGACCTCTTCTGCTCTTGGATAAGCAGAATAAATATCATCAAAATGTCCATTCTTCTAAAAGTGATCTTTAGACTCAATGAAATGCCCACTAAATTACCAAGGTCATCCTTCACATAGAAAAAGTAGCCCTTTTGGAACAACAAAAAACTCAGAATAGCCAAAGTAGTTCTCAGCAACAAGATGCACACAAGAGGCATCACAATAATTGACTTCAAACTATACTACAAAGACCCAGTAATAAAAACAGCATTGTATTCACACAAAAGTAGACACATAGACCAATGGAGCAGAATAGAAGATTCAGAAACAAATCCATACATATACAACCAATTGATTTTTGACAAGGAAGCCAAATAGATACACTGGAAAAAAGATAGCCTCTTCAACAAATGGTGTTGGCAAAACTGATTAGCCATGCAGAAAAATAGAAATAAACCCCACTTTGTCACCTTACATGACAGTCTTCTGTTTTGAAGTATTTAATATCATGTTGTTAACCTTAGTCATGATGCTGTGCAATAGATTAACAGTACTATTTCCTCCTACTTGACAGTAAATTTGTACCCACTAAACAATGAATCTCTATTTCCTTCCTACCCAGCTTTTGGTATCCATACTTATACTGTCTAGTTTCTTCAGAATTCATATATTAGTGAGACAATGTTCTATTGTGACTAATTTATTTCTTTAACATAATGTCATCTGCAAAAGGATTGGCTAATATTCCTTAATTATTATGCCATCTTTCACTCTCTTCTCTCTAATCTTTTTGAACATTATCATTTTACATCATCATATTTCAAATTCTCATGGTCACTGATTTGTTAACTTTCTGTGGTAAAATCTGGAGTGGGTCTTTATTTCTATTTTTGGATTATTTCTTGGACCAAAAAATTTAAGTTATATTTATCTAGTATATTTTGTGGTTGGTTTGAAATATTTAGACAGATTTTATTTCTAAATATGAAATGTTTATATATTTAATCATCATATATATTTAATCATATATGTATAAATATATAAACATATATATATTTAATCATCATATATATAAACATATATATATATTTTTTGTTGTTGTTTTTTGGTTTTTTATTGTGGTACTGGGGATTGACCCAAGGGCATTCTACCTCTGAGCTACACCCCAGTCCTATTTTTTATTCTTTATTTTGAAACAGGGTCTCCTCACTAAGTTGCGGAGGGCCTCACTAAGTAGCTAAGGCTGGCTGGGACTTGAATCCTCTGGTCTAAGCCTCCCAAGTATTGGGATTACAAGCATGTGCCACCTCGCCCAGCTTAATCATTTTATATATTCTTAATTCATTGACTCTTAACATTATATACTATATCTCTTGATCTTTATTAGTATTTTTATTTGAATTTCTTTTCTTATACTAATAAACCCAATCCAGTCATAATGATTTCTCTTCACAAAGTACATATTTTTCTATCTTTCAAATTCAACATATCTTATGGGAAACTGAAATATTTTGCTTTTATATATAGGGATGGAATTTGGTTATCTTTATCAAATCTCAGGTTTTTACTTTGTCTTATTCAATCCTTTTAGGTTCAATATAATTAGTGTATTAAATTTCTAGCTGCCTTATAATCCCTGTGTTTTTTTCTATACTTCATGTTTTTTTAACTTATATCCCTCTTCTATCTTAAGTTAGAATATCTTACTATAATATTTTAACTCAATGACTTTTAATTACACTGTATAATTATTTTCTTAGTGCTTATTTTAAGGCATATACTGTTAATACAATGTTACATTAAATGTACATTATGATGTGAAACTATAATGTACCAATAAAAGTATAAAATTAAAAAATAATTTGCATAATCTATTTCCAAAATATACATCACATTTATACTGACTTAGATTCAATGAAATACAGAAATTTTATTTTTTATAACTCCCCAGGTGTTACATATCTTGGGTCTATACATATGACAACCAAACAACACATTTTAATTTACAATTTGCATTTTTCTTTATTTCTCCCTATGACTCTGATTATAGTCTGATACATTTTTCCCACTTCAGTGAAGTATGTCTTCTTCTCATGTGCTTCCTTTGTGCCCTCAAATATGTTTATTTCATTTCTCTATGTTACTGGCCAAATAATGGAATTAGATATATATTATTTACATAATTTACTTAAAATTCATTTTGAGAAAAGAGTAGAAAATATTTAATCACTCCATATTTTTTTATTTTTCTGCATAATTTTTACAAGCTTCTTTTTTAATGTATATTTGCATTTCTTTCTAAGTGTTACTAGCTTTCAGCTTAAAACATTTGCTTTTGTATTTTCTGCAAATTTAGTTTGTTAGCAGCACATTCTCTTGGTTTCTGTTTCTTTGTAAATGCCAAAGCACTGCAGAGAATCAGAATAGAAGGAACATACCTCAACATCATAGAGGCAATATACAATAGGCCCACAGTCAATATCATATTAAATGGGGAAAACCGCAAGAGTTTCCACTAAAAACAGGAACAAGACAAGGATGTCCATTATCACCACTTCTGTTCAATACAATACTTGAGACTCTAGCCAGAGCAAGGCAAGAGAAGGAAATCAAAGGGGTAAAAATAGGAAAAGAAGAACTAAAGCTATCCCTTTTTGCAGATGACATGATACTATACTTAGAAGACTCAACAAAGTCAACCAAAAAACTTAAAATTTTGTTTTAGATAAGATTCTTGGTGACAGACTTTTTATGTTGTTTTAATTGCAATGCTTTCATTATATCACATAATTGCTTTCTGACCTAAATTTCTTTTTTCTGTCAGATATCCAGTTAACTTACTGTAGTTCATTGTATGTAACAATTGCTTTTCATCTTCCTGCTTTCAATATTTTTTCTTTAGCTTTGACTTTAACAGTCACGTAATTTGATGTAGCCTTCTTGCTTTTCTCCTGTTGGAGTGTGTGGAGCTACTTAATCTAAATTGTTATTCATCAAAATGCTAAGACTTAGGAGGCTGAGATTGGAGGACTGCAGGTTTGAGGCCAGCGGTGCTCAATAACATAGTGATAACCTATTTCAGAATAAAAAATGAAATAGGGATTGGAGTGCACTCAGAGGTATAATGTCCCTGGATTTTATGGCCAGTTCCACAAAACAAATAAATATATAAATAAACAAATAAATATTGTATTCACTGTTTTATTTAATATTTTATTTCCCTTTTTCTCATTTTTATATCTCTCTTGATATCTCTCTTTCTCTCTCTCTCTCTATATATATATGTATGTATATATATATATATATATATTCACTTATATATTATGTATATAAGTGAATAACTATACATGTAAACGTGTATATATATATTTGTATATATGAATACATTTGTGTATATTTCAATTAACTTTCTGTCACTATAACAAATACCCAAATTAAATCAACTTATTAAAAATACATTTTTGTTAAATTCATTGGTGCATTGTAATCATACAACTTGATGAGGTACAGGAGGATAGAATCATACATGCACACATCACTCATTTAGCCTTTGCCCAATTCCCACCCTATTCCCTCCCTGTCTCTCCTCCTTCTCCTTTTCAGCTTAGTGATTGACTTTGATAAGTTTGTGAATGTACCTCATGTGCATTAAGGGAAAAGACTTATCTTGACACACAGTTTTAAAGCTTTCAGTCCATAACCAGCTGAGCCTATGTCTTTTTTTCCTCTGCTGTAGGGGTAGTGGGCAGAATATCACAGTGGGAGCGTATGGTATGGCTACCTGCTCACCCCATAACCTAAGGCAAAGGAGAAGAAGAGAGGCTAGCATCCCTCTCTTTCCTTCTCATTTATGACACTAATGACTAGAATTCCTTCTACATCCACCTCCTAATATTTCTCCCACTTCCCAGTAGCAACAAGTTGGGTACTACACCATTAACATATGGCTTTAGGGAAACACTTAAGACCCAAACTATAGCAGCATGTGTGTATGTGTACATTAAAACACATTTGTCAACAGTTAGCAAATTCCATGAATTATATGGGTAAAATTCAAAACAACAATAAATAAATGAAAAAAGCATTAATGCTAGTTTTAATCATTATTATAGTCTCTTAAAAGTTTAAATGTCAGATTTTGACTTTCTACATTAAATGACATCAGAATTGTATAAAATTTTATTGTGAATATATGCCATAGTTTTGTAATCCATTCATCTGTTGACGTACATCTTGGCTGATTCCATAGTTTGGCAATTGTAAATTGCCAAAACATAGATAAACATAGATACACATGTACACATGCACTTATCTGGGTATAAACATAGATACACATGTACACATGCATTTGTCTGGTAGTTTGGTTTCCATTTGGGGGGGTAGATACTCAGAAGTAGTATTTCTGGATCATATGGTAGGTTCATTCCCATTTGTCTGAGTATCTTACATACTGTTTCCCAAAGTGGTTGCACTAATCTGCAATTCCACCAACGATATATTAGAGTTCCCAGTTCTCCACACCCTCACCAGCATTTATTGTTGTTTGTGTTTTAATGATTGCCATTCTAATTGAGGTTAGGTGAAATCTCAGGGTAGTTTTGATTTGGGTTTCCTGAAATTATATTATATTAGAGAATATTAATTTATTTTTTAAATTTTTTTGAATTATAGCCAGCTAAAATTTTGTGAAATTTGTATAATTCACATTTTTCATATTAAAAGGTAATCTTTATAATTTTTTTTAAAAGGAGGTTATAAACACTTGAAAGGTTGACACTTGAATGTATTTAATTGGAAAGGAATAATATGTCATATGTATTTGTTAATACCCTTTTTTCTTTCAGCTCATGTATCTAAGAGATTTATAAAATTTTATTGTTATGTGACATATATATATATAAATAGTAGTGAATTAGCATATTATTCTTTCTTGATTTACTTCCTATTTTAGGAAATCATGATTCATCGAATTCTTACCTCCACTTAATTTTTACTAGAGACAATAATTCTGTATATGTCTGAAGTAATCTCAGCTAGAGGTAAATAAAACCAAGAACTTCTCTCATACTGCCTTTATTGATTATTTGTGTTCTGATAAATGTCACTACTTTAGTCCAGCTTCGAAGATACCTGATGTGTTTATGTGTATGTGAGTGTGTGTGTATTTATTTGAACATAGTTTCAGGAGGTTATTTGAAAACGTTTCATTTTATAGCTTAATATTAACATGTTTTATGCAAAGAAATAAAATTCAGACAACTGCTATAATATGGAAATACTATTTTCTCTTTTAACAACTAAATTTGCATTTGTGAGAGGTGGCATAGAAAGAATAAAAAAAAATACAGTGACTGCTATTTTGTGAATGCCTGTCTCCCTTAAAATTTTTTAAAAAAATTAAATTCCTTATCCCCTGCCCAATGTGCTTATATTAGGAGGTGGGGACTTTGGAAGTGATTAGTTTATGATACCCTAAAAAATGAGATTAATACCCTTCTATCATGTGAGGTTACATCGAAAAAAATAACTGTGACTTACAAAGTGGTATTCCACCAGACACTTAATTTTCTTGCAACTAAGTCTTGGATTTCCTTTCCTCCTTCAAATTTTTGTCAAATTGTAAGAAATCTATGTCTGTTGTTCATTAGTTATCCAATTTATAGTATTTGTTATAACACACACAAAAAATAAGACAGATCTTTGACACCAAAAAGCAGAGATCTTTCTGTGAGAAATGTATGAAGAACATTTAAGACAATTTAAGTTTCTAGTGGGAGCTTCAAAGAGAGAATTGGAGAAGACTACTTTTTTTTTTTTTTTTGTACTAGGATTAGAGCCCGAGAGCATTCTACCTCTCAGCTACACCACCAGACTTATTGTACTTTTTCTTTTGAAACAGGGCCTCACCAAGTTGCTTAGAGTCTTGCTAAATTGCTGAGGCTGACCTGACCTGGAACCTGCAATCTTCCTGTTTTAGCCTCCCAAGTACTGGGATTACAGATGTGCACCATCATGCCAGGTGGCTAAAACTCAAACTTCTTAGAGAACATAATGCAGAAATAAGGATCATAAAAGCCATACTGATGGTATCTTAACTGGAAATAATGAATATTATTGTACAATTGAGGAAAGGCAATCTTTGATATAAAGTAGCAAAAATTTGAATGTATTTTAGTCAAGTTTTTGTTTCCTTTTTCCCCTGTAAGTAGATCCTATGAGAAATAAAATAGTATATCTAGCAAAAGAAATTTCTAAGCAAAGTGTTGAAGGAGTGGCCAGGTTCTTTTTGACTGCTTATTGTGAAATGTGAGAAGAAATAATGAGTATGTATGTATGTATGTATGTATGTATGGTACTTAGAATTGAACTCAAGGACAATACCTCTGAGATATACCCCAGCCATATTTTAATTTTTATTTGGAAACAGGGTCTCAGTAATTTGCCAAGAACCTCGCTAAATTGTTGAGGCTAATCTCAGCCTCACAAGTATTGGAGTTACAAGCATGTGCCACCCTGCCTCGCTTGAAATAAATTATTTAAAGATAAAATTATCAATCAAGATGAGAGTAGCACTTAAATTTCTACAAACTTTGAGCCTATCCATATTGGAAAAAAAATGACAAAATGTATTCAGGATAGAGCAAGAGTGTGTCCTTGGGGCTCTACTTGAGCTCTGCAGCATTCCCCTCAGACAACCTAGGTTTAGGTCCAGCATCCTGGTAAGTGTGCACAAACACAGTAAGTCCAAGGGTATGTATCTTTCTCCTTCTAGATTGTAAAAGGTGTCTTCCTCACATGGCTGTGGAGCCCAAGCAAAGAACCACCACAGGGCCAAGGCCACTGCAGAGAACTTTCATGGGGGTGCCATAGAGAACTCTTACTAAAGCCATGCCCAATGGGAACATGTGAATAAGGACATCCTCATGACTGTTAAAACCACTAGAGTGTTATTACTGCCCAGTGAAGCTGCCAGCATCCTAATTCAAATGATAGCCCAGCAAAGCCACGGAACAGAGCCCGCAAATAATGTGGAGATGGGAACTCCACCCTAGTGGTCCCGATAAGCAAAGCGTCCCATCCAAGAAGCTTATCTGGGGGTCTTTAAATATAGTATGGTTTATCCTGTTGGATTTGGACATGCTCAGGGCCTTCCTTTCTTCTTTTCTACTTATTTCCTTTGCAAAAGGAATGTCCTTCCTCTTCCTATTCTTTCCTTGTACCTTGAAAGCACATAATTTGTTTAATTACACAGGTAGCTAGAGAGGAGTTTGCCTTAGAGTGATACATATGTTATGCTTCATCATAGCTGATTTAGATGATATTTAGATGGTGCTTCAGACTTTAGCATTTGGAGTTGATGTTCCAATGAATTAAGTATTTTGGCGGTCTTTGGAATGTAGTGAATGCATAGGATATGAGTGGATTTGGATTTGGGGAGATAAGAGTTAAAATATTATCATCTGAGTTTTTAAGTCTTACTTTTTAATTTTTATTTTTGGTACTGGGATTAAAACAAGAAGCATTCTATCTCCAACTAATACCCACAGTTATATTGTTTATTATACTGAAATATATTCTCACTAAGTTTCTCGGGTGACCTCAAATCTTCAATCCTCCTATCTCAGCTTCCCAAGTAATGTGATTACAAGTGTGAACCACAGCTTTTGGGTTGAAATCCTGATCTGCAAGTTGCTGGTATGAGGAGGTGAAATTTTAGGAGGTTATAAGATGATAAGAGTGGATCCCTCAAGAATTAGACTATAGAAGAGAAAAGGAAGCTCACTCAATCTCTAAATTGCTAGAGTAGCTGCAAAGTTTCATAGCAAGCATTGCAAATACACAGAAGGTAAAGAATTGAAACCAATAATTTATTATGATCCAATTTATTTTTCTTTTTTCTCAAGGGTAAAATATTTTATGGTGATTGAGTTATTAATATACAGTTAGTTACTGTATTAATATACAGTTATTATACAATACTTCTACTGATGACAATTGCCTTTCAAGTGTTCCTTAAAGTAGAATTTATATTTTTCACAATTTTTGTGGTGATAATAACTATGTAAAATGTTTGATCAGTTTGTGTATTGAACGTAACTTATTTAGTGCTTCCATTTACTTATATAATTTAATCTTCCTTGGCCTTATGCTATATTCATATAAATATAGAATCTAAAGCTTTTTGTGTTAGTACTAAAATATTAATCTATGTGCATTAATGACTAATTGTTAAAATAATATTATGAAATATCTTAGCTAAAATATTTCTATAATATGTGACTTATCACTTATGGGATATTTCCTATATAAGACATCTATAACTTGATATGGAATGTATGAAACAATGTTATTCTTAAATATTTACAGCAGTATTTATTTACTGAGTGCTTAATATATGCCAGGTATTATATACATATGTCAGCTTCTGTTCGTTTCTCAAAAAATACATGTTTTGCTATGGTTTGAATATAACCATCAAAAACCATGATAGATCTTAATTCCTATTTTGAGATATTAAGAGGGAGGAAATGTAATTCAACCATAGCATTTTGAAGATAATCCTTTGGGAGAAAATATCAAGTGAGGCCATATGGTGGGGCCCCAATCCAATGGGATTGTGGCTTTATAAAAATAGGAAGAGAAACATGGCCAAGGATGTTCTGTTTCACATAAGAGTCTGTACCCACCTCACTCAGACTCTATAGATAACAGAAAGAAGGATCTCACCAATCCTGAACTTTCCAGCCATCAGATCTATGAGAGATAAAACTTGATATAGCAACAAAAAGCAAACTAAGACAGATATTACGGCAAAAACTTAAACCATGGGAATTAAGTAATTTGCTTGAATTTATCTAATGGAAAGTAACATAGCATGGATTCCAACACAAGTAATTGTGTTCTAAAATCTAAGACACAAAATATTTCATCTTATAACATTTCTAGGGAGAAACATTAACTTTTCAAAACTGGCAAGGTCGGCAATTGTACCATCTTCTACCGGTTTTCAGACACAATATGCAATATTGTTTGCATTTTCAAATTATTATTTGTGCAGATTACTTAGTAAAATTATATCCAATATGTGACCTCATTTAAAAAATAAAAAGTAGAAGTTTATAACACATATTCAGTGAGTGCTTTAAAGGTATTAAACTATTAACAATAGATACTGAAATTTCATTTCTGAAATATAGCGGAAATCTGTATTTTAAAATAAAGCTCATACTGTATGATGTGGAGAATGCTGCAGCCACAATTTTCATCATTTTTACCTGTAATGTAGAAATTTTGATTTTTGCAAGTATTTAAACATACCATTACTATTATCCTTATTCTGTTTTTGCAGGAATCATAAAATTAAAAAGATGAAAAAATATGATGTTCTAAGCAAATTAATGTTACAAATCACATTTTATCATTCTAAACTGAGAAGTAGCATGGAGCAAAGCAACAAAATTTCTGATTTTATATCTGTTTTTATTATTTTTAAAATTAATAGTATCAAAATTTATCCAAACTGAAGATATATATATATATATATATATATATATATATATGTATATATGTAGATGTAGATGTATATATGCATATACATGTATATGCATATATACACATATGCCTGTATACATAAACATACAAATGTAAATGAAAAATTTTATAAAACTTTTTGCAAACAAGGAAAGTTTACTGTTGTTCCTTTGTATCTCATATTGGAAATTTGAGGGACAGAAATATTTTAAGAACTGGCTATGTTTCATCCACATTCTTTATTCTCTAAAAAGTCTTAACAACTCAATCCCTGAACCATATTCCTGGCACATTATCAATGATTATGTTGTCTTACTGCCAATTTTCAGGACAGTATAAGAGGCATGTTTTTATTTTTTTTCTATAAGTGCTAACATTTAAAATTACTGGTTTTAAAATTAGTGTAACTTTCAATCTCTTATGGTTATGTCAAATTAATTAGCATCTTCAAATTAATAAATGCCAAAACTTGATTTTCTAATACTGAATGATTATCTTTTTGTGTCCACATTTCCTTTCTTAAAATATACATTATTTAAAGAAAAACTTAAAAATAATCAGGTCTACATATGTATATTTTGTGAGTATGCATGTATGTGTATGGATATGGATTGTTTAAATTGTTTTCAAAGGAAAATTTATGACTCAAGTGTTTAATTTCATGCTTGCAAGATGATAATCCATATTTGATAGTCAGATATGCATTTCTAAAACTCTAAAAATCCCATGTTGCCAGGTGTGGTGGTCCACACTTGTAATCCCAGTACTTGGGAGGTTAAGCCTGGAGGATCACAGGTTCATGGCCAGCCCCAGCAACTTAGCCCCTGGGAGACTTGATGAGCCCCTGCTTCAAAAAAAGTAATAAAAATATGGCTGGGGGTGTAGCTCAGAAGTAGAATGGCCCTGGATTCAATCCCCAGTACTGCAAAAAAAATTAAATTTAAAAAAGAAAAGTCCATGTGTCTTTTTTTTTTTTTTTAAGGCACATCAGTTTAAAATACCTTCCTATCATATCACATCACTAAAGGTCAAAGCACTTTTACAGAAGTATGGATAGTTTAATGTCAAGTTAGAAGGAAGCATCCTTTCACACTAAAAAAGAGTTACTAATGAATAATGCAACTCCCATAAAGACATTAAGATGTCTTTATTATGATCAGTGATATTTTTATTAATTACTTTATTTTTGAAACTTTTCATAGGGATGGACAGGCCCCTGGGAAGTTGTTGAACTTTTTTTATCCATTTTCATCTATCATCACATCCAAAAACTTCTCAAAGATTTTTCTCTGTTATTTTAAGCAGTCTTCATTTTCCGGAAAGAAGAAAAGAAAAGAAAAAAAAAAAAAAAAAAAAAAAAAAAAAAAAAAAAAAAAAAAAAAAAAAAAAAAAAAAAAAAAAAAAAAAAAAAAAAAAAAAAAAAAAAAAAAAACTGAAGAGGACTCCTTCAATTAGCTTGTCTTCTAAGCCATGTGAGCTATATTGGGAAATGATTGAGAGATGCTTCACTGAAGGTGGTTGATTTTTTTTTTTCTAAACTTACATAATTTAAGGGATGTTAAATATAGGCTTATTCTGTGGACACTCAGTAGCTGTCATAAGCACCATTTGATCATCAGATCAGCATTCTCCATTGTAAAGCAAGGAGGGGAAGAAGAAGGATTCAGAGTGGTCAGTCTCACCTCTTTCTATTATTATTATTATTATTTTTTGGATAATTGGTGCATTGTAATCATACATCTTTGTTAGGTACAAGCTGATAAAGACATATATGTACACATTACACATTTCTCATTTAACCCCTTCCCCAATTCCCACCCCACTCCCTTGCCCTCCCTTCTTCTCAAGTTCAGCTTAGTGATTGACTTTGATATATTTGTGAAAGTACATCATGTGCATTAGGGTGTCTTCACCCCCCCCCAATCCATCATCCATCACCTTCAGTTAAGTCAACTTCTTTGCTTACCTAGGGTTTCTCCTTTTTCATCTGACGTCCCTCTTATGCCCCATCTTCTCCCTAGCATCCACATATTAGGGAGAACATAGGCTTTTTTACTCTTTGTGACTGACTAATCTCACTTAACATTATGTTTTGCAGTTGCATCCATTTCCCTGCAAATAACATTTGTTCTTCTTTATGGCTGAGTAAAATTCCATTGTGTACATATCCCACAGTTTTGTAATCCATTCATCTGTCGATGGACATCTTGGCAGCTTCCATAGTTTGGCAATTGTGAATTGTGCAGCTATAAACAAAGATACACATGCATCGGTCTGATAGTTTGGTTTCCATTCTTGTGGGTAGATACCCAGAAGTGGTATTGCGGGATCATGTGGTAGGTTCATTCTCATTTGTCTAAGGATCCTCCTTACTGTTTTCCAAAGTGGTTGCACTAATTTGCAATCCCACCAACAATGTATTAGGGTTCCCATTTCTCCACACCCTTGCCAGCATTTATTATTATTTGTGTTTTTTATGATTGCTCTTTCTATTCTTATGCAAGAAGGAATGGAAATTGAGTAGAAGAAGAGGAAGACAGGCAGCATGACAAAGCTTCTCTATTTTTCAGTCATTTTGAAACCCCATGAGAGGGAGCTCAACTAATTTCATCAGCAAAAAGAGCCACTTTGATTACAGCCTTTTGTTGGAAAAATTTTCTGTTCTTTCCTTGTTATTTTTTTCCGTTGATAGTTATAATACATTTTGGGTAGAATATTTTAGAAGGCAGTCAACCACTGGTTTGCTCTAAGACTTAATGAACTCTAGTGTTCTATAAAATGCAGTACAGTGCATGCACATTTCTAACAATTTATGGTATAGATAAAAGGAAAAAAAATGACCAGTATGACATCTTTTTATATTTTCTAAAATGACTTTTCAATAATAAAATTGAATGCCGGACAACTTTTAAAATTGTCTCACAGAAGAAGAGTTCCAAGCATCATAAATTCCATATGGTGTAATAAATAAATTAGATCTTCTTGAGAAATGTGAAAAACAATATTTGTGTGACTTTCTTGAGCTCAATAGTCAATACTAAATGTATTTACTTTTTATTGTAGGGTTTTTTCCCACAGAAAGAGGAAAAATTATTAAGTGAATATTGCGTGTCAAAGATCTTCAAACTTATTTAATCTTAATTTATTTTCAGTCTTCCTGGAAGCATTTTACATGGAATAAGAATATCTTGATAAAGAGTACTTGCTTCAGCAGCACATATACTAAAATTGGAACTATAAGGAGAGTGGCATGGCCCCTGGGCAAGACATACACATAAATTTGTGGGATGTTCCATATTTTAAGAAAGAATATCTTGATAAATAAAACATAGGAAATGTTCTTTTAAAATGCAAGTAGCAATGTAAAATCATCTGCCTATTTGAGGAGAAATTTTATGGTCAGTTAGAAAATAAATGTTTACCTCAAAGAAGTTGATTTAATTGTAGTGGATGCACGGGGCAGAAGGACACCCTAAGGCACATGATATACTTACACAATCATATCAAGGTCACTCACTGAACTGAACCTGAGGGGGAGGGAGGGCGAGGGAGCAGGGTGGGAATTGGGGAAGGGGTCAAATGAGAATTGTGTGTAAATATGTTGTTAACAATTTGTACTTAACAAAGATGTATGCTATACTGCACGAATTACTACAATAGAAATAAATGGATTGGACTGAGACAGGAGGATCACATGTTCAACGACAGCTTCAGCAAGAATGTGTTGGATGAAACACTACAAATTTGCATTCTATAAATCCTTCCAGGGGTCCAGAGAAGAAGGAGGGATATAGAGACATAAGGAAGGTGACAGTTTAAATAATGCTATGAACACATATGAAATTATCAATACCAATCTCAATGACATATAAAGGGAAAAGGAGAGAATAAGGTATTTTCTGGAGAGAAACGCACCAAGCACTATACGCATGTATATTCCTTTCACTCTATCCCTCATTATGATGTATAATTATAATTTACCAATAGAAGTAAAAAAAAAGAAAAAAATGAATGCAGCCTAAACTCTTAAAAATAAATTATCTACATAAGGTCCTTTCTGATTTATCAGTGGAGTAACAGGAGTCATGGAAAGAAGATTAATGTGATGTTTACTGCCACCTTTCCTGTCTCTTACTCAGTCTACCTTATTGAGATGACTCTTGCATAAGAGTCTTGATGGCTATAGCCATACAAAGATCACTTGGTCAAGTGCTCATTTACTGCACTTGATGACAGCCATTTTTTTTAAATCTAAATCAGAAAAATTAAAAATGTATGAAATGTAGATAACAATTGTTGAGGAGTATGTGGAGAAAAATATGATTCCACAATGTCAGTGGAATGTAAAATAGAAAAGCCATTATGAAAAACTATGGAGATTTTGAAAAAACAAAGCAAAACTTGAAATAGAGTTACTGTGATTCACATATTCCACTTCTTCATATATGTCCAAAGTATATGAAATTAGTATAAGTAACGGGTATCTGCATCATCCTAATTACTATCACATTTCCTGGGTGCAGTGACACACACCTATAATTCCGGTACTCGTAAGGATGAGAAAGAAGGATCGCAGCTTCAAGGCCTGTACATTGTAAACTAGTGAGATCCTTTCCAAAACAAAAAATAAAATAAAATAAAACAAGCTGGAGTTGTAGCTCATAAGTAAAGTACTCTTGGGTTCAATCCCCAGCATCATAAAATATTATTGGCACATTATTCACAATATGCATTAAAAATAAATGAATAAAGAAAATAGAGTCTACACAGTGAAACACTACTTAGACTTAAAACATTCTACAATTTGTGACATACATAAGCCTGGAGGACATTAGGCTAAATTAAATAAGCTAGGCATAGAAAAACCAATATCACATGTTTCCACTTCCATGTGGGATCTAATAAAAAAAGAACTCATAAAAGAAGATCACAGATGTATGGCTACCAGAGATTTGAGGGATGAGAGTAATGAGGGTACAGTATCAAAGAGTACAATATTTCAGTTAGGTAGAATAAATGATAACTATGTTAGATGAAATATATCTTAATTAGCTTGGTTCAGTTATTTAATATTGAATACATATAACATCACTATGCAAGCATATACATATGTATATATATGTTTATACATAATGTGTTAATATTCAATAAAATAATACAACATATACTACATCAACTGAGATGAAATTAATTCTTATTCTAAACCAACACAGTTATATATTATGATATATATATATATATATAATGGCTATGGACAATTTTCTCACATCTTAGTCTCTAGATTATTACATCATGCTAAAAAAAGTATTAATCAGAATGCTTAAAGGAATAATTTAAGTTCAATAAATATCTTTGATAGCTCATCTTATACAAGATATTTTAGTTATTTATGTGCACTTGTTTTAAGCACATTTTCTTAAATATATGTTCCTCGGCTACTTATTTCTATGAAAATCTTTCTTTCCCTCCAAAAGAGTTTCTGGGAGTGAATACTTTTTGTATTCTCTTTCGTTTCTTATTGCTATTTTTCTTCATTTAATCACTGAAGTATATCTCTATTAGTCTATTCATCTACCTTTTTCCTACCATGGAATAGATCATGTTTATGAGTAAACAGGAAATGGGAGCTTCAGGACTTACATACATTTTATAAAGGAGTCATTTTTTCTTTTAATATGAGATAAAAATAATCTCTCAATTTTTGTAGGCCATTATAATACCTATATTAGAGTATTAAATTTAAATGATTTTATGGTAATAAGCAAATAATGTCAATATATAAGAGAATAATGACACAGAATTGAGCAAGAAAACACTTTCTCTGGCTCCTGTGCTTTGAAGGCTCCACTATGGCCCTTGCTCTGGCCATGCTCATACCAGAACAGCCAGACTACAGGACAAGGAGATGGGGTTAGTTGAAAGTGCTGCTACTCACCTCACAACTTCTCTATTTTTTGAGGAGTGCTATACAATATTGAAACTAGGGGTACCTAACTCTAGCTATAATTCCTGAGCCCTTTTTAAATTTTGAAATAGAGTATCACTAAGTTGCTGAGGCTGGCCGTGAGCTTGCAATTCTCTTGTCTCAGTTGCCCAAGAACTGGAACTGCACCAGCTTGTTCAGCTCACAAATGTTTTTTGTTTGTTTGTTTAAATCATGCTGTGATACACCCAGACCTAGAATTTTGTCCCAAATTGCTCTGAGACTACTTGTAGATCATGTATCACTCTCTTCCAGGTATCTTTCATGTTAAATCATTCATAGAATGCACAAAAATAGATGTCAGAGGCCAATGGGCAGCAGGTTCCAGAAGCAGAGTACTACAAGCAGGCACGCCGGTGCACCCCACATACACGCGCGCGCACACACACACACATCAAATACACATACACATACACACACATCAAATAGCAACTCTATCAAGTAGCCTGAATGAATCGATATTTAAGATGGAATCTGAGTGATAACAATACTCCTTTGAGTATTAATGATAGTGAATTGATAAATTGGTAGCCAAACTTGATTTAAAAATATGCAGATCTTTTAAGTGTATCTACTCTCCAAACATTTAGAACTTACTTATGGAGAACAGAGCTACGCACTTCTACCAACATATATCAACAATGGCAGTTTGTATAATTTTACAAATTATTTTTCAACCCAAGGCTTTATTTTTCTTTATGTCAAAGATGTATAGTAAATTTTATGAAGTGATCAATCTTTAAGTTTGAAGAAGCAAAACCTAGAGAAAGGACTTCGGTGTATGATGTCTTCCTTTTTCTCTGGCTGTCGATTAATAACTGTTTCACTCCAGTCTAAGCTGGAATGCATAAGGTCCTTCCTGAACAACCTTCCACAAGGGGCTGAAAATCACAAGACACATTAATGAAGCCGAGTTACTATCTGATAATACTGTCATTAACACTTATTATCACATAATTAGATTGGACATTGGCCATCTCAGAGCCAATTTAAAATATGAAAAAAAAATACTTTATCTAAAGAAAATATATGAGAGTAAAACTGTAAGGAGTGCCTGGGTAGTGATATGGTTCAGAGAGAATGAAACATTTTATCACCTGGTGTATTAGCAGTTTGAAATGGCATTAATCAAATCAATCCTCCTCCCTACCTATCACATATTAGTTACCTGTCAAATCTTCTGTGTTCTCAAACTGGAGCAGTTACTTTAGCAATGACATTTTTAGTGATGGGAGGAAATCATAATAGCTGTGGGTAATTGTTAGGAAGAACCAACAAAGCCCTGAACTTTATAGGTCATGATATCTCTGTAGTTTGTGGGTATAGCTGCATTTTGAAATAGATAACTGTTTCTTTCTTAGCATCTTCTTTTTTGCTATTTTTTTCTTGTGTGTAAGTTTACAAAGGTCAGATGACAGTATGATCTAGAATAAGAGCTTTTGTGGCTTATTTTTTGAAAGGTTACTTTAGAGGAAATATCATGAAGCAGCAACACCCCAAAATGCTGCAGGGAATGTGGTCAAAGTCTTATTATTTCCTAATAGAGTTTCTAACACATCAGAAGTATAGAGCCTTGGATTCCTGAATGTGTCTGAGGGATTTCGTCTCTATTTAGTAAGTGGAAATAAAGGAGCTTCTCAAAATTATACTTACAGTTCTGAGGTCATTTCCATGGGACATCAAAACAATTTGGAAATCAATTCTACCAACATAACATGGCCTGAGATACTTAATTCATGATTTATTAAAATAATGATTGGAATACAACACATTTGTGATAAAGAAAGAAATATTACAGGATTCATTTCTCAAAGTGCATCAGGTCTTGCAAAATCCAGAAAATCGTTATTGGATATTTGTCTCATAATACCAGAAATTCCTCCCTGGCATCTGTGTTGAGGAAAACAGTGAGTCTCAGAGTCTTGCCAGAATTCAGGGAATTTCTATTATATGTGTTCCTTTAATGCACTTGACAGTTTAAAGTGAATGAGTGGTGACTGATGTAAATATTTGTGAATGAATTTCAGATATTTTAGTTGTGAAGGACTTACTATAATTATAATTGAAATAATGTAAATGTTAATTGTTTGAACATGGTCTAATGACATTCATTATTTCACATTTAGTAAAATTATGTTTTAGTTTAGTATAGACTAGCCCTAATTCTGAGACATTCTTATACCTTAGATTGACAACACTAGAGATTTTCTACAAAGAGGGTCTTTCTTTCTTTTTTTCTTTTTCTTCTTTTTTTTTAATAATGAGAAGAATCTTGCCAAGGAAATTAATTAGGAACTGATTCATGAGCCCAATAATGTATTTATTTCTAGATTATGATGATAAACATAAAGTACATTTATAAAATTAAATCTTTTGTGTTCACATTGCCAGACGGGCAAAGAGAAACCAAGACAGAAAGAGGGAAAAAGGAAAACGAGAGGGAAAGAGAGGGAGGGGGAGGAGAGAGAGGGAGAGAGAGAGAAAGAGAGATTATTCCTAGCAAACTTACATATGTAAATGTGCATAGCCAGTAGATATCATATAGGAAATGATATATCCTAATTTCTTTCCTTCTTTCTCCTTATCAAATTTCTTAGTGCATTTAAATATAATAACTATTTTTTCAAAATCTAAAAAGAGTATTGTCTTTTAATCAATGTAAAAACACTTTTGAAACGATGGTTAATGGTTTCAGTTTAGAAGTAATTTTCCAAATATTAGTATATCTGCATAGCTCACTATCTAAATCTGTTTAGTATCCAAATTACAATCAACTTTAGCTGAAGGAGTCAATTAGCATTTTGTTTTACCAA
The DNA here is from genome assembly GCA_004027655.1 of Graphiurus murinus. Classification (NCBI taxonomy): domain Eukaryota; kingdom Metazoa; phylum Chordata; class Mammalia; order Rodentia; family Gliridae; genus Graphiurus; species Graphiurus murinus. The sequence goes on from PVLC010005616.1 coordinate 21,394, forward strand.
ATTCGCCTCTGCAATGCAAGTCTGAGGACTCATGCATATTATCTGCACAACCATAATATCTATCCAGGTGTTTGCTTGTTAACATCTGCCAGAAAAATCTCATTTCATTGTTGCTTCTAAGCATCATGAGTCAACACATGCATATTCATAGAATAGCAATATTTTGCTCTGCCATTTACAAATGTTTCAAGAACTTGGACACAAGTAATTTCTATCAGTGATCCTAACACAGCCTTTACACAAATAAAATAAAAATAGATCTGAAAAAAATCTTAGCCTATACCTGGCTGCAATATCTTACAAACTTCCCAGGAAGCTTAAGAAATAAACAGAGTACAATAAAGAAAGTGACTTCTCTTGGTAACAAAAGTGATTACTCTCAGGGTCCAAAGGTCCAAGTCAAATATCAGGAGCTTTGGAAGTTTTCATATGGCCCAGGTCTGCTCAATTACAATCCATCAAATTTGAGGATGGGGGGGTGGGGTATTTTAACTCTGAGGCCTTTATTTACCAGATGATACTTTATTTCTATACCTTGATAAATAATGCTTCAATAATGGAAAGAGTGTTCTCTCAAATCCAAGGACTGTCCAGTTACTTTAAAGGTGGACACAACACAAATATCCATTTATTTCTATGTAACACAATCTCTCCTACCTGCTGGGTATTATTTGATCGCCCTGACAGGGAAACCATATCATAGCACTTTCAAAGTTTGAAATAATTACTTTTAAAATAAAAAAGAAAACAAACAAAACAAAACAAAAAACCTGCCATGGGTGGATAACTAGTAGTTCAGTTTGGCTCCATTTTAAAATGTAAAACTAAGCTGGTCATGGTGGTACACACCTGTAATCCAAGTATTTGGGAGGCTGAAAAAGGAGGATTGCAAGTTTGAGGACAGCCTCAGCAAGGAATGAGACCCTGATCAACCTAGTGAGAACTTGCTTAAAAATGAGAAATAAAATCAGGCCAGGGAGTGTGGCTGGAAGTCAGAATACTTCTGAGTTCAATCCCCAGCAACACATACACAAAATAAATAAATAAAATATAAAACTATTTTCTAAATCTTTGAAAGATAATCTCCTTGAAAGTACACAAAAGCATATGTGTTCAAGATTATGACAGCTTCATAGATTTTGTGTTCATACATGCACACATAGGAGTTATCAATTTTATATGCAGCAAGAACTAAATTATTTTATATTCGTATAAGTAAAATAGCTTTCTGCTGATTTGCATAAAATAAATAAATATTCCACATTGAGTTGATGTTTTCTGTGCTAGAAAGCAAAACAAGATTTTAAGAGCTGATTTGTGTGGGCCCCAATTCCTGTGTTGGAAGACAACTTTTAGTAATTCAGGATGTGACTATATTTGGAGATAGGAACTTTGATGTGAAGTGGTATTTAAATTAACCTGGTAGCTTCAACTATGAACCCTAATCAAAATCCTTAATCACAACCTGGTGTTTTATAAAAAGGAGAGTTTAGGACACAGAGACACCAGACACATGCCTGTACAGAAAGACAACCACTGGATAGAAAGAGAAGACAGTCTGCTAGACAAGGAAACATCTCAGAAAAAATCAAACCTGTTAACACCATGTCGATGGATTTCCAGAGTCCAGAATGTGAGGACATAATTTTCTGTTTTTTTAAACCATCTAGCCTCTGTCGTTTTAATATGGCATCCCTAGCAAAGTAATATACAATGGTTACCAGATTATGAGTTTAATTTTCAAAGCTGGTCATCATGTCATGCACCTGTTAAATTTTCACATAAGTTAAGCTTTATATTACTGATATAAGCACTATTCTGTTTCTATCTAATCTCCTGTTATCCTATGTATAGAAAATAGCATATGTGATATATTAAATAATTAATCTTAAAATTAAAGAAAAATTAAGTCATTATAATTGCCTTTTGTTTTAAATACTCACAATACACAAAGATTAAAAGAAAATAGTAATCACATTTTTCCCCATTCTAGTCATGATACAATCATTGTCTTTAAACGTCACAACACGCATGCTATAGTCAGGTCTCCACAAGTTTCAGATGTGACAAAAGGGGCTCAGGAAATTAAATGATCTACCTAAGACTGAATTCCTAGTAGTTAATCAAGCTATTAGTTTGGACTCACAAGTTCTAATCTTATGTTTGTAATTATTACATAATATTTTTAAGAAAGATTTTCCTGAAAGTAGACTACCAGAAAATATATTCTAAACATACTGTATGTACATAAATTTTATGTACAAACAGTACATATTTGTATGTATGCATATATACATATATATATATGCATGTGTATGTGGTCATATATGTAAATATATGCACATATTTAAATATATTAATACACTTATTAATAACTTTTTCATATAATCATTATATATTATGGAGATTTCAGGTATGTTCAGATTATAGCATTTTTGAAACTAAGAAAAATCAATCAAAAGTCAATTTCAGTATTTTACTTGCATTTCTTCAAGTATATTATAGGACACTTTATTAAAAAAAAGTAGTATTTCGTCAATTCTTCTCTTATCTCAAAATCAGGAGAACAGAGAAACTACTCTTAAATTCATCATATATGCTCCATTAAATAATGTAGTTTTATCATTTTCATCGATTAATAAGAAAAACATACAATTAATAGATATAGAATATTTTTATAAAACTCTATGCAGATCTTAGGGTAAAAAGTTCCTAGACTGCTAAAAACATATTTTAATCTTCACAAATTCCATCCACTAAAACTCCTTATAAATGAAGGGATAGAAGTATATTCCCTTAAGCTAAAAGATACAATAAACTTTCCAAATATCCCTATATTTCACTACTGTCAGGGAGATTTGAGGCCCCCAAAATAGAAAGAAATTAGTAAGATCTAATAAGCCATGTGTATGCTAGATTTTACTGAATATATTATCATGAGTAAGAAAAAAAAGAAATGTTTGTCTTAAGTACACTTTATCAATTTGTCAGAAAATAGACAAATCACACAGGTGCTTACATGTCTTAATGCCACAAAACAAAGTTGGGTTATCAATCTGGTATACACAATGTCTACTTGTATTTGCTGTAGCTTAATGTAGAAATAACCATGCTTTGCCATTTGAATTTGCTCCCAGGGCCAGCAAAGAATTGAGGGCACATTTTCCCCTTGGAATGCATACTCACAGAAGCTGTGAGCCAATTACTCTGACACAGATGAGAGTGAAGGGTGTGAGGAATGTTCATTTGGGAGACAAAGAGATAAGTGAAATGGAAGAAAGAATAATAATGTCACATCAGAAAGAAGAAGTGCAATCTTCACTCTGGGATTTGCAGCATGTCCCAGAAATTCATGAATATTGTTTGGGATGTGAGTGTGCTTCAAGTGTGCTTCAAGTTCGAGTTAACTGTGAAATCATTTGGTTTTTTTCTAAGGACACGGTCCCTTGTCCTGAGAATGAACATGAAGATTCTGGGTCCTTAGAGAGGAAAGGAAATTAAAAGGCATAATTAGTATTATGCTTTTCATTCAGAAATGTAAGAATGTTAATTCTAAATTAACACTGCCCAGTACATTAAGAAAAAATTTTATTCAAGATGACGAGTCATTGAGAAGTATTCAGACCAGAAATATCAGACTTTGAAGGATGATACAAATAGGATTTTGTGTTTGTTGGTAAAAATTTTGAATACTTGTTATGATGGTCAACTTTATTTAATGTTCTTGCTAAAACCCCACAGGGCTTAGAAAGTCTCAATTTTGAATAGGTGGTGAAAAAGAAAAGAAAACAAACTCAACTCTTTAATATTAAATTTCCTTCTTGAATCTGCACAAATTCAAACTGATCTTTGAATGCAGGTTATTAGTAGTGTGTGTGTATATATATATATTTGTATATACATGTATATGTACATATACATACTTTTCATGTATATACCTTTTTAATAATAATATATACACTTTTAATAATAATATACATATACACTTTTAATAATCTACTTTCAAAATCAGTTTTGATTTGTGCAGATAATATATGATGATTAGTAAAAGTGCTTTACATTGTTACATTGAAAAGACACACAAACACACACACATAGACACACACACCATAATTCACATATATCCTACTTAAAAGACTCAAAGAACTTCACAAGCCAAAAATTTGCAGCACTCTAGTAATTTAGAAACACTGTATCCTAAAGACAAAAACACAAATAAATTAGTATGTTGCCCAGTTCATGTGTGTAAGACCATCCATTTTTATAACTGACCTCCATAAATCTCCATTTTGGGCTAAGGGACAAAGGGACCTATGAGAGTTATAGCACTGAGTGCTTTCATTTTCTAGGACTTCCCTGTCAGAGTGCCAACAAAGTGAATGCTAAAGGTGAGAAAAGTTCTAAAGGCTAAATGTCTGGAATTCATAGTTGGATCAGGGTTAGTTCCTTCTGAGGGTTATAAGAGAAAATCTGCTTCTTATCGCCTGCTTGGCTTCTGGTAGTTTATTTCAAGACTTGGAGAAGCATTGCCATAATCTTCTGCTTTACATTAACATGGTGTTCTCATACCTGCATGTATGTCTCCATTGGTTTGTTCATTTGTTTGTTTTAAATACACTAGTCCTATATGATTAGAGCCCATCCTAATGATCTAATTTTATGGCATTACCTTCCCAAAGACATTGTCAACAACCAAGGTCATATTGAGAGGTACAAAGTGGATTTTGACATGTAAGTGTGGTAGGATAACCAACCCATAATACCATCTATTCTCCTAAACTAGCAATAAATATCATGTTCTCTGATTATAGAGGTGGAAGGGAACAACATAAAAGAGATAAGAAAGATACTGTTAGAAGAAGTTACATAATAAAAAGACTGGTTACCCAAAGTTGTTAAAGAATTTAGCCATCAAGAGAAACCATAACTTAGCCATAAGAAAACATAACTTATTTGGAAAAGAAATCACATCTGGTTTATAAAATGGAACCAAAGTAAAGGCAAAGGGGATTTATGATTCTATCTTTAGGGTGCTGATGGAAAGAAATAATTTAGTCCTGGAACCTGTATTAGAATTAACATTCAGTGCAGCAAATAAAGCTTTCAAGTTTTCTCATTTCCCCTTGTCAGAGATGCAAGGTGAATATAATGGAAAGGGGGAGGTGTATGAGACCAAAGAACTTTTGTGACATATGGCAAATTAAATCCAGGACACCAATACTCCCAAAATGGGGATGAAAAATAATCATTTTTAGAGATGTTAATTTTGAATAAAATATCTTGTTGGATGAGAAATAAACCATTCTTCTTTCTTATATCATTGAAGCTTGAACACCCTAAGCTGAGAAGCCAGTGGATGCTCTCTTTAGACATTATTGAACATTCTCTCCAAGTTCGTGTTAACATATCATGGACTGAGCTTACTGTCTTAGTATGTTTTCTGTTGCAGTAACAGATTATCACAGACTAGGTAGTTTATAAACAATAAAAGTTTATCTGATCATGTTTCTTGGAAAGACCAAGAAAATGGGCCGACATCTTTTGAAAGTCCTCATTTTGCATTATTTCATGGTAGAGTCCTTAGGGCCTCATCACTTCTTTGTACTGGAGGTTAGCACTTGCAAAACAAGATCCCTCTCCATTTAGCCATTTATGAGAGAATGAATAAAGGCATCACATGCTCGTTTGAAATAAAAATGTTCAAACCAGAAAGTAAGGCCCTATACTAAGAAAATATTGCCTCTTGGGTGCTGTAATTATTTTAGACTTCTAAAATTTATTATGCTATTGGGAGCATGTTGCACATCTTTAATCTTGTAATACCACTTTGCCAATTACATATTTGTTATGAGTCAAAAGCAGCAATTTTGAAGGTCAGAATGAATTCTAGAGAGGCGTGATCATTTATGGTATATAGAAAAAAAAAGGATACTTATTAAAGATTGATTTCCAGTGCTATTGGGAATGTGTTAAAATTTAAGTTTCACTTGCTCTGCCTCTCACTTTCAGTTCTACAATAGGCAGCAGTGAGGATTTTACAGAGGGGTCTTAAATTATATGTAATAGCAACCTTAGAATGCCTTGAGTTTTCTTAGAAGAATGAGCCACAGGCAAAGCCACTGTGGGAGACAGACTAGTGATGAATTATTTGGACATAAGTACTTACTGGATATTTTAGGTTTGGCTTTTTAAACAATACATTTTATAGGATAAAGTTTCTTTTAAAATTTAATTTTTGATAATGGAAAACAAATCACAATTCTGCCAGGCAAGGATGTTGGTTTTATCTTAAAAAGCCAAAAAAGACTCTGGGAAAATTCCATGTGACATGCTCCATTAAAGGCCTCTGTTCCTAGCCAGGGGGAGATGTTTTATAAATAACTAGCTGCTCTTATTCTGTGTGCCCTGCAAAGTGGCCTCTATGTTGGCAGGGTGGTGGTGGCTGCTATAGTTGAATAACATGACATATTTTTGTCCTTCATTGCTGAGGAAAATTCTATCGTGTATATAGAACACATTTTTGTTATCTGTTGATGGACACCTAAATTGGTTCTCTAATTTGGCATTTGCTCCACCTCCTTAATAGCTGGATCTTGAGCAAGGCTTGGTCTGCTGGAGTCCTGCAAGGCAGACAATTCTAAAAGAAGGAATGCATGGCATATCCCATTTTGCATTATGTTATATTCTGGAAATTTGGGGTGCTCTGGGTTTTGCTTTTACATTAATTATAAAGGAAAATTTCTTAGAAACATGTGGCTGGACAGATAGTGATCTCTTAATATTAGCTGAAAAAGCAGAGGTTCTAGACAAACTCATATAAGGAATTCATTAACCCTTACAAGCATTAGTCAAGAAACAGGCTTTGCAAGTTTATCTAAATAGTTACTACAAATAGTTTTTTGCCCACTCTCACTTGTCTTCCTGAAATTTTACAGGATACACTAACCCTCTAGCTACCTGGGATAAGATAAGAACACTGTTTAAAGGAGCTAAACAAATAGTAAAGGTTTTAACTAATGGAAAATAATATTTATATATGTGCTGTATTTTTAAGAATTTTTATGTACTAAAAGAATTTTTATATATGTGCTATAACCTTGACTGGTTGAGGATGACCTTCGGAGGAACAGCTTTGTGGAAGTTCCTGTTCTATATGCCTCATTGCAAAGTAATAGTATAAAACAATGACTAACAAACAATAAAACAGATAGGCTTCTTCACTGCATTCAGTGTGAGTGTATTCTCGTGACCTTGTCTCAATCCACACCTGTCAAAGGACCCCGGACACCACTTCCTGCTGGACCCTGGCAGGCTTTTGTGAACTTTGGTGCAATAAACATGTCTGTGTATATTACTATAGTATTGTGACTATAATTCTTTTGGAACAATAACCAGGAGTAATATAGCTAGGTCATATAGTAACTCATTCCCAGAAGATAGATTGCTGAATGAAATGTTTGCTCTAATTTTTGTTTTATAAAGAACATCCATACTGTTTCTCATAATGACTCTAGCAATTTATATTTTCTGTGAGAATATATGTGACTTTATATTTACCATATCCCCATTTGTAATCTTTTTTTTTATAATATTAGACATACTAATAAATACGACGTGATATTTCATTGTTTTATCATATACAGAATGCTAATGCTGTTAGAGAAAGACAAATGCTGATGATGTCACTTATATGTGGAAGATAAAAATTTGATTTCAGAAAAAGTAGAATGGGGTAGGGTGAGATATAAGAAGAGGTGCCCATCAAAGGAGAAACATGTAATATGACAAAAAAAGTTCAGGAGATCTGATATACAACATGGTAATTGCAGTTAACAATATTGAGGGACATACTTAATTTGCTGAATGTTCTCAACACCAAATTAATCTAAAGGGTAACAAGATGAAGTGAAATATTTGTTAGATGAATTGTTTGGCAGTCGTATCACAAAATATACATATATCAAATTATTATCTTGTTCAACTTAATATGATACAAGTTTCTTTTCAGTTATGCTTCAATAATATTGTAAAATTAACAAAAAGTAAATCATTAGTCATAAGTGATATCAAATCTATGAAATATCAAAGGTGATCATTTCTTTTATGGAAAGATTTTCCAGATTACTCTAAAATTTTTCTTCATTTCATTATGAAGTTGTGGTCATCATATGAAGATGAAATTTCATGAAATAATTTTCAATCTTAAAATATTTTTCTCTTAAATTCATCACAGCATTATGAGCCTAAGATGAACACAATTGAATGTGTATTTATTCAAAAATGTTTTTAAAGGGTTAAGGATAGGCATCAGACCTCTTTCCATAAAGATCATGAATTGATGGACAATAGTCTGTCATTCCCCTGCTGTTATTTTGTATAAACTAAATTTTAGTCTCTGATTTGTCCTTGTCTTAGAATATAAACTCTCTAATACACCTTCAGAGGAAAATCTCTTAAAACAGTTTTGAGTCAATAAATCACTGGCATTTGGGGGCCACTGATAATCACTAGTTCTCTTTATTTGGTATATTCTCACCTTGATTAGTGATTGTCAGCCTTTGCTCTCCATTTGTGTAATCTGGCAGGAAATATTATAGATAGGGATAACGATTGGAGTAGGTATAGAGACAGAGATAGAAAGAGATAGAGACAGAGGCACCAACACAATCTCTGGACACAAATCTGTGCTTTTAAAAATCTTTCCATCTGCCAGAGCCTGCTGCCAAAGTTGGACAAACTTGGAGGGAGAATGTGTGGTTTGAGAAAAACAAAGACAAAAGTTGCTTAAGAAAGAGAAAGACAAGAGATAGATTCAGGAGGGCTGACAGTGAATACTGCCGCACCGAGTTTATTTAGCTCAGCCCTTATATACTTCTTTGAGCACCAGAATATAAGTCAAAGTTAATGTTTTCTCACAATGGTTACATATGTGAAAATTAATCATCTGAGGGTACAAAGTTCAAGGAACAAATATTCATGCAATTCATTACTGTAACAGCCTGATAAAATCTGTATAAACCTCTTGATTACTGGAACTTGAAGTAAAGCAGGGCTCTTGCCCTGAGTCATTAGTAAGCAAGTGCTATGATAATCTTTATCTCCATAGGAACAGACTTCTATGACTGTGACTCAGCAAAAGCAGACCTTGAACACTGTCAGTCTCTGATACCATCTTATTCTTATTGATAGTTGAGAACCATTAATGTGCAGATGGGACAATGCTAATCAATTAAAATAAATATCCTATAATTTTTGTGTCATCTAGAATATCATTACACATTGGGATACCATATATTTTCTGGTTTCATTTATGACTTTTTAAGTCTACCTAATGCAGATAATATGAGATAAATAAAATCAGAAATTTACAGGTAGAGTATTGTTTTAAAATGATAAACACAATCTTTGCTATTATCATCAATATCATGAATGAAAAGGAAAAATGAATTCAACTGATATATGTTCCTAGAATTAACTCTATAATACAATGGATTTAAAGAAAAATAAATTCAAATTATGTTTGTTCCTATAGTTAACTACATAATAGCAATAGATTTCCACTGTGCCTTTAGAGTGTGAGTACACAAAGAAGGAGAATTTAAAGTCTACACTCTGATTATAGCAGTTGCTAAGGAATAAGGCACTTTATACAAAGAGATTACAACACTTCTCAAAAATAAATACTTTACAAATAATCCTAATTCCAAACATATGGGAAAGCATCTACTGACCTTCATTTCAGCTCCAAACTTACTAGAAAATTGAATTACATTTCTAGACATATTTGTAATAGCATTTGATTTTAACTACACAGAATGTACCTGTTTACTTAGACCTGCTTTTAATATTAAGGTATCTATAGAGGGATTAACATAAGTCCTTTTCAAAATTCTATTGACATAATTTCCTAACAGAAAAGTTAGTTTTTTGTTTTATTTGTAGCTGGGTAGAGCAGCTGCTATATCACTTTGCCTTGATTGTGGGAGAGATTCTAAATAATTCAAAGGCATATTTTTTAAATACATCATGACTAATGAAAAATAAAAGCAAATCAATTAATTAAGGTTAAGAAAGATGGAACTCGAAGCATATAAAATATATAGGATACATGCTTATTACTTTTTACACCATTTCTTCTCTAATTATTTGAATGACATAGGAAGATCTCTAGCCTAGGAAAATTATTCAGTAAATAAAATGTCACAATTTTAGAAAGTTGTGGTTATGACTCAGGTTTTACTCCCTTTCCAAAACTCTTTTTGCTACAACCCTTTTGTTGCCTTATTAAATCAAAACTATTAGGTTTGATCATGTGTATCTATAATTTTATAACTATTGTAATGAATTATATTTAAAATAGAGAACTATTTATTGCCTGAGGATAAAACTTTTGAGAAAATTTATCTGGATAATTTCTATTTTGAATCACTGAAATGTTTTCCTTAGAAATTCACTCAGATTATTCTTGCAAAGACATGCAAAGTCACAAAGGCTGATCTCTAGCTCCCACGAAATGATTATCACAAATGAGAGGTGGATGCCTGGGGAGGTGGCCTTGAAGATTATATATGACTCTCCCTCCGCACACTCCCTCTCGCTTCTGGCTTCCGTGATGTGCAGAGCACAGCCCATGTTCTCTCACTCTTTCCATCTCCTGCTGCCATACCCTGATATCCTTGTTCCCTGAACTCATATGGACTGAACCTGAAACTCTTAAAAAAAAAAAAAAAAAAATCACCTCTCTTGGAAGTTGCATGGTCAGTCTTTTAGATTACAACTGTAAGAATGCTAACTGGAATATTGCCCAAAGGTATTTGCATTGCTATCACTAGAATCTTCAAATATTTTGTCTTCCATGTCAAATAGAACTTTGCAGATATAACTAATTACCTTGAAATGGGGAGGTTACTCTGATAGTTTTGCAGGGCTTATTTTAATTGTGTAGGACCTTAAGTGGAGAATCTATTGTAGGTATTGTCAGAAAGAAAATGGAAAAATTGTTAGAGAAATAAAACTTTGTTGCCTTTAATGGAGGACAAGGATGAAGAGGTAAAGGATGCCAGTAATCTTATGTAGTGGGAAAGATAAAATCAGTTCTTCCTTATAGAATCTAAAGAATACAGGCCCTCCAATACCTCAACTTTAGCTCAGGGAAGACCATGTCAGAATTCTAACCAGTGCAAATGTAAAATGGTAAATGTGTTTCTTTTAGGCAAGTTTGTAGTGATATGATACCGCACCAATGTAAAAATAATACAAACATTATGACTATAAATGTTTATGTTTCTCCATCTACATTTTCATCCATTATTACATTTCAGAAATTAGATTTCCAAGCCAGGTGTGGTGACGCATGCTTGTAATCCCAGTACTTAGGAGGCTAAGACAGGAAGATCGCAGGTTCATGGCCAGTCTCAGTAATTACTGAGGCCATCTGTAACTTAGTGATACCCTGTGTAAAATAAAGAATAAAAAATAGAGCTCGGGTGTAGCTCGGAGTTAGAATGCCTCTGGGTTCAATCCCCAGTACCACAAAAAAAAAAAAAAAAAAAAAAAAAAAGAAAAAAGATTTTGGATTTCCAAAACACCAGTCACCAACACCCTTTCCATCTCTTAAGTATTGTAGATAAAAGAAAGTATGGAATTTAATTAATTTAAGAACATACTAAATCTGATAAGAGCCTTTTCTTTGCCATGTCATAAAGGTAATTTTTATACATAATAAGATTTTTATTTGTTTTTATAAACATGCGAACTTTGCCTACATGAAATTAGTGTTATAGAATCTTGATAAATCTAATTAAGAAATAAACTTCAGAGAACTTAAGATGTCTGTAAAGTCATTTTACTTAATAGTAATCATTTATGCATAAATTTACATCTCTTAACATAACGATAACTATGTAATTTTCTAGAGCCAATGCAATTTGTCTGAAAATAATTTATCTTGAGATGAATACTAACTTACTACATATATGTAGAATAATGGAATGAGAAGATTCCAAACCTGATTTTTCCTAAATATCTATCATAAAAACATTTGTATAAATGATGCACAGTACATCAGCATTCTTACAGTCATAATCAAAATATCATACCACATACTTTAAGGGAAATAAGATTTATTTTCTCATGGTTTGGGGCTCAGTCTACATGAAGATGGGGATCATGGATCTCAGGCCATGGTGGAGGGAGAGCACATGGTCTGTGCTTTTTATATCACGGAGTCTGGAAGTCAGAGAGAAAGAGATGGCCCACATAGGGGTAGATGGAACCCTTTTTGTAATCCCTAAATCTGCACCCCCAGGGACCCAACCTGGCCACACCCTACTAGCCTGAGATAAATCTATTACAAAAGATTTATCCACTATTGGGAATACAACTCTCATGATTACACCATTTCAACCCTGAATATTAATTAATGAGCTCTTTAGGGAACATTTTACATCTACCTATAGCACCCACATAATTAGGGAATAATTTATTTCACTTGAAGATTTTTTGTATGTGAGTGTCCTACTCTAACATAATACAAAATATATATGGACTAATTGCAATCATAAATTTCTTTCAAAAGCACGGTTCATTATAAATTTTCACTGCCAATACTACATTATAGAAGAATATGAAAGGAGAGAGGGATTTAGGAGAAATATATTTACACACATATTCAGAAAAAAGTCTATTTGTGTAATACATAAATAGTGCATAAGTAGTAATTTTATCAAGGGCATTTGCACACTTGTTCTTTATGAACTATCAAAATCACTTGGGTCTGTTTATCAAATCAATGAATACCATCTATTTTTACTGAAAAAAAAACTATGAATTTGAAGGTAAAAACAGCCTATAATCAAGTTAACATTCACTAATGACTTCCAAAATCATTTTATAATAAAAATAAAAAGATACTTCAGCAGCAGCCATGCAACTCATTCAAGAGATGTTATACTATCCCACTGAACTATTTCTAATATCCTCATATTAATTTCAATGACCTAACTTTTATAAAGTTATACAAATAACACAAAATTTGTTGTTTGCAAATAAGAGAATTAAATACCATGACAAAATCATAATGCCCTCTAAAAATTATAACAAGATGCAAACAAGAGTACTCATTAAAGAAGTTGAGCAATTAATTTTAAAAACATTCCTAACAAGATTTGGCAGAAGAAAGATGCAAAGATTCAAAGGACAATTTATAGTTTTCATTGAAACTTATGTGTTTTCCAATTAAATCCATTAAAAATGTTAAAAATTTAACTTTTGAATATTTTATTTTATTAGTTAGTAATATTTAAATGCTACCAAAAAGACATTTGAGGACTTGTCAAGTAATAATATACCCTGGTAAGTAAAAATATTTGGATTTGCCCTTGTTTTTTTCATGTAAGTATCTAAGAAAACGGAGATATACAAAAAATTAAATAATTCAAATATTAGTAATTTAGAGAAAAAAAAATTAAATAAAACAAAGTATAAATGTAGGAAGAATATCAGAGTTCTGTAAGAAAGATTGAAAATAAGACACTAGGGAATTTTTAGACAGACCCTACCAGATTATTAGGAATAGAATTTCATTATTTGCATCATGATCATTATTATAGTTAAAATAGATATGCAAGACTTCTCTCAGTATAGCAAATTATTGAGATGCTTGGAAAGTATATGATTTAAAGTAAGACACTTGGGTTTGATTTATAGTTTATTTTTCACAGTTTTGTGACCAGAACATTTACTTCTTGCATTTTGAATTTCTCACATATACATATAAAACATGATTAAAGAAATTAGGTTATTTTGTGTCTTCAACTTGATTGGATTAAATGATACTAAGATATCTGCTAATGCATTTTTTTCTGAGTGTTTCTGGGAGGCTATTTGCAGAGTAAATTAGCATATGAATCAGTGAGGCAAGAAGGGATGATTCACCCTCAGGGTGAAGGGTCACCATCCAATCAGTGAGCATGTTTGGGGGTCCAGATGAAACAAAAAGTCAGTGAAGGGACACATTTCTCTCTTCCTTTCCACTGGAGTCAGGAAGGACACAGTCTCCATGCCTTTATGCATCAGGACTTTAGACTTTCCAGAGTTTGGACTTCAGGACTTGTACCAGCAGCCCCTGGATTTCCAACCTAGGTTGAGACTACACCATCATTTCTCTGGTTCTGTGCCTTTGGACGTGAATTGGGCCACACCACTGTATCCACTTGTTCCCCACTTGTTCAGAAAGCCTCTCATGAATTTCTTAGCCTCTATAATCATGGGAAACAATTTCCCTATAAACTGCTTTCTCATTTCTCTGCATTCATAAATCAAAATATTTCAATCTGCTTGAAGAATTCTAATACACCAAATAAATATATAATCAAATTAAATAATAAATACAAAATGTTGACTACAGAAAATTATATTGAAAAATATTGAACATTGAGTTGCTCTAACATTTGTCATTGACGCTTCTTTTTCCTGTGATGAGCTGCCACTACCTATAAAATTATTTTTAAGTGGTATATTTTTAAACAAAGAAAAACTTTGTATTTAATATGCAAATGATTTACTGCAGATATTTACAATAGTATAACTCAAAAAAAATTTTAGATTCACCAATTTTTACTATGTAAGAGAGTGAGTTTGAAGTGTGATTGCTAAGAAAGAAATGCAAGCATGAATTCAAAATTTTTATGAACACTCAGTTATGCCTAATGCAACCATTTTCTAAAGTCCCATAAACAGAAGAGTTAAAACAAATCTTTCACCTAGGAGAAGGGAAGCATACTATAAAGACTTTTTTGTTTGTAATTATCCTTAATTAACTCATATAGTATATCTTATTTTTTCTCATTAAGAAGTGGAGGTAATTTCTCTGCAAATATTAGATACTTTTGGTAAGAAATAAGCACATTTAGAACATGTTCTAGAACATTAAAATAATACAAGATTTTCTACAGTATTTCATTTTCTTCTTATTTCTTCTCAAGGTCCCAGGACAATGAATATGGCTGCTTTTTTATCCCTGAAAACATAAATTTCCTGAGGACAAAGGACACAAGACTCCCTTCAATATTTCCTTCTGATGCCGAGTACAAAATTGGTTCTAGAAAATTGCTGACATTAAGCTAGCATCTGACTTGGCAACTGATTGCAGCATGTTTCTATATGATGCTGTGAGATGCACTGGAAAAGGCCTTTCAGACTCTCAGAGGGTCTAGGAATAGGCTCTATTCTCAGGAAAATGGAAAAAAAAATGAAAAAAAAAAAGTAAATAAAAACTATGTCTGAACTCTAGTTCATACAACATGGGAATAAATGAACAACATTCTGATCTTGTACACTTGAGGAAGTGGCCCAAGCTTATCTGCATTGCTTCAGTAATCAAGGAAAATCTTAGTGTACCTAAACTCTCTATGATAGTAGCCAATTGGTTACATTGTCAACTATCTTCTACAAACAAATATTTTAGGCATAAGGACTTTTTAGACATATTAATTCACCTGTCTTCTACTTTTTTTCTCAGTATTAACAAATAATTTATACTAATGAATCCTGATAATTTAATTAGCCTTGTGATCATTTCATTTCCAATGACATAAAGATAGTTTGGAGAGTTTATCTGAGCTGGAAGTATTGGAGACATGTTATGTCACACAAATCAGTGAAAATTTCATTACTATAGCATCAAAGAAATAAAGAGCAGCAACAAGAGCATAGATAAACTTGGTGAAGACCAGGCCATCACTAAGGCCAAAACAGTAGCTGTTGGTGCTTAAAAACAGTTCACATAATTGAAGCTGCATTGCTGGTGTCTATGGAGATGTCTTGTTTTCTCTATTTTTGGATTTACCTTCTTTTTTTTTATCAGGGCCTGTTCTTGTTAAATACAAGTAATGATCTTTTGTGAGTAGCTAAATTGCCCGTTATTAAATGTTCTTCACCAAGCTAGTTCCCTAACAGTATCATGTTTTGCTTATTTTCAATCTCTGTTTCTAGGACACCTGTCACCACAATCCACCTTCCTTTTATTCTTCATCACCCTCCCTCATCTAATTCATATGATTTTTTATTCATGAATACAACTGATTGTATACAACTTCCCCTGCCTCTGGTTTCAAGCTTAATGTGTCATGTTACTTTATTTTTTAGCTTCTGTCTCTGCTACATTCTCCTTCCTGCTATGTTTTACATATTAATTACCCAGAATCCATGAAGTTTTTCAAAAAAATCATGACCACGTGCCTGGCATTGTTACAGGCAGATTGATAAAGAACATTGCAGCTCCCCTGACTTCAATATATTTATATCACTGGATCTTATTGTTTTACTTAGAAACTGTCATTTTTGCTATTTTAAGAGCACTTTTGCCAAACTACCCAACATCCAGCAACCCTAGGGGTTAAGGTACACATGTGAGCTCAAGCAACTTAATGCAGAGCGGCAAGATTTATCTCTCAGCTTTTTTTTCAGGTGAAAACACAGATATAGGTCTTATGGAAACACCCTGTTGCCTCATTCCAAAACAATTAGTTTGATAATAAAAATTTTCAATAAAACAGAATAAAGTTGTTTCCTTGAGACTTCTAGATTATGTTACTTTCTCTTAAAACTGCATTTTATGTGACTTCAGTTTGTTTTTCTTGTATATACTCCATAAAGGAATGCAAAACAAATTCTCCTTGCCTCTATGGACTTGGGATATGCAAATGACGGTTTCTGTGTATGCCTAGATATTTCCAAATGGTCAATCATCCACATTGCTTCTAAAAGAAATATTCCATTTTTCAGAGATGGAAGAGTTCTTTAAACTCCAGAGCTCTGCAGAGACATTATTGTGTACTATACAGAGAGAAATAAAACGTGCATATGAAACTTTGAGGTATTATTCACATGCAGAAAACCTATAAACAAATAATATTTTTTATTTTGAAGGTTTTTTATTTTAAAATTGTTTAAAATACATTTTTAGTATTTAAAAATTTGGTTCAATTAGTGGTAATATACTTTAATTATAATAGAATGAAAAAATAATGTATATGTAAACACAGATACATATATATAAGCATATATCTGTGAAAATAAACATATTATCCTTGAAACAAATAGTTCTGAAACATTGGATCCAAGATGGGATTATATGTACAAGAAATTTACTGAAAGAGATAATAATGCCAGTGAGGTGAAGGAAGCAGCCAGAGTTAGAGAGAGGCATCAGCCACAGTGCACTTTTGAACCTTGTTACAGAGGAAAGAAAATTGTGTAAAATGAGTCCCACAGAGTAGCACAATTTTCACCATATTTTGACCAGGCAAATGGAGAGTTCACACTGCAAATTCGCCTTCCTTCACTGAGCAGATATGGGCCTGCAATCATTCCTTCTTATACTTAGTCATTGGCTAGCAACAACTGGGGGAAGGTGGCCTTGGAGCATGTAGTGACACAAAGGGGAATTAGCTTGGACTCTCCATCACCTGTGAACTGCACTGGAGACATCTGCATGAGGCATGAACTTGGTGGAAACAAGCCTCAACTTCACATTTTATAATAAAGTAAATATTTATCTTGGAATGAGTGAAGATTAGAGCCTGACATAGTTTTGATAAAACTACTGCTGTAATTTGAATATATTCCCTCAAATTTGCATGTTTGAAAAAGTAATTCACCATGCAAAAGTGTCAGGAGGTGGGTGCTTTTAGGAAGTGTTTAGGTAGTTATGGTGATGCCCTCATGAATGAATTCACAGGCTGAATTTGGTTTACTTTCCACCCCTCCTGTTTCTTCCAGTGAGAATACAGTGCTTCTCCCACCCAAAGGTTGTAGTAACAAGATCTTAGAAACTGAAACCTGGCTTTTACCAGGATCAGAACTGTCAATCATCTTGATCCTGTACTTTCAGGCATCAAAAATGTGAGAAACATTTATTCCATTTAAATTACCTAGTCTCATGTATTTTGCTATAGCAGTATAAGCAGACTAATACACCAGTCACAAGAAAACAATCTATATAATTTTCTGCATAACAAAATGTAGCATGTAGTTTCAGTAGTCTCTGAATGTAAAATATTTACTTTTTAATGTTTCTTAATTTGTATTTTCCTAATAATTATTAAAATTGAACTTTTTTGTATATTTGGTCATTTGTATGTTTTCATTGGAAATATTTCTATTGAATTCCTTTGCCTATTTCAATTGTATTATTTGTGTTTTGTTATTGAATTGCAGTATTTTCTTATATATTTTGGAATTTTACCAATTATTAGATATAGAGTTCCCAAACATCATTGAGAATTTTTTATAAATGGTAAAAATTATTGAACACAGATGCATATTTTTTTTTGCTTCAAAATACCATACATCCATTAATTAATCATTGTGGGTATATTTATTCAACCAACTATAAAACGCCTAATACTTCCATCTGGTTTGATATTTTCTATTGTATAAATGAGAATCTCATGAGACTTTGCCAAATGCTATGATAAAATCAATAAGATTAAAGCCCATGGCATTGAATCCATCTCAAAAGAAAGTAGTTACAAGCTTTAGGAAAAATAATACACACTATCTTTAAAGAAACTATATTTCCTTTGTGATGTTTCAAAATCTTAATCAAATGAGTTCATTATTCATTAACTGTATAGCTTTGGACAATTTATCCAACATCTCTTTGCCTGAGATTCAAGGAATGATTAAAATCCTCTTTCTGGGCTGGTGTGCAGCTCATTGGTAGAGTGTGTTCTTTGCATGTGCAAGGCCCAGTAACACACACACACACACACACACACACACACACACACACACACACTATCATATTATTGATATGAGGATTAAATTAGGTAATGTATATAAATTTCTTATTCTGATGATTTCATATGGGAATTATTACATAGTACTAGTCAATATCTTATATGAAATGGAATAATAGTTTATACTTTAATTTTAGAAATCATCTTTGGCGTAAAAGTATAGAAAAGACATATTTTCAAGTATGCACACTTGCTTAAATTTTTAATGTCTTCAATTTTTCCCATTTTATAGGAAAAATATCCAAAATTTTCTCACTATTCTTTATTGAAGGACATTCAGATTTTTTTTTTTTTGCTTTGTTTGCCACCATAAAAATGCTGCAAAGACACTCTTGTATGTCCAGCATCATATAGTGTTGCATTTATTTCTATACAATAGAGACTCCACCTCGATGCTGGGTCACAGGGTTTTTTTAAGGTTAAAATAACTCTAAATTATCTCAAAGAGAAGCAATTTACAATGGCACTGCAAATACTCCAGGTTTTTGACAATTCCCTAAGAAATACTCTTTTACCCAGAGGTTGTTAAATTTTCTGCATATGTGTATTTTATAAAGTCACATTAAAACTTTATCAGAAAAGTGATTGCATCTCCATAAATGTACAATATATTTTCAATGAAATATTACAATTATGCCAATTGAGGGAAACATAATTTTAACAATGAACCTTGAAATTAAGACTGTATCATTAATGATATAAAATTTAACCAAAAATTTTGTTGAATTTGCAAAAGTAAGGAAAAATAGTAATATTAGCTAATCATTACTATGTTTACCAAAATTCTGTTGTAAAGTTCAACCATTTAGTGATTTGTTATGAACATCAATTTAAGTCAAGGTCTAAAAATTATTTTCCCGCTTACCTCCTGTGTCTTTCTATATCTATGGCACACTATTTAAATCATCACTCAAGATAAATATATAATAGTTAACATGAAACAAAACCTACCTAAATGTCATCTTTCCATTGTATATTCAGCAATACAATAAAAGGACAAATTGCATCCAATCAAGGCTTTGTCGTAGACTCAGATGCAGAAATCTATGAAAAAGGATATGACATTTCTTTTTTTATGTCCTTTTATTTGTGCATTACGGTCTCGCATCATAATGTTGAAATTTCTTAGAAGACATAGAACTGCTATGGTCCTATTTCCACATACACTTACTACTGGAGATTCTCATATTGGTGATTTCCAGATGGAAATAATTTTGAAAATCTTTAAACAAAGAGAGAGACATTTCTATGCCTGGCAATTAATTACATTTATTTTCATTCATCCACATGACATGCAGCAAAACATCACAAAATTCATATATGTGTGTGTGTGTGTGTGTGTGTGTGTGTGTGTGTGTGTGTATGTGGGCATACATATACACATATATAACATATAACATATATAATAAATATATAACATAAATATATGTTTAGGTGCTATAATGACATTTTTACATAATTTGTTAAGGACACACTGTTTTATAAACATGCATCAACTAAAATACATAAGATTTGCTCTGTGTGGAAAACCATAAAGTTGCTCACATTCTCTTCCTCACTTGAGTATTCTTTTTGAGTCAATGCTTCCAATTTTCCTGATGATTATCCAAACGTTTAATGAAGAACTCACATAGTTTCAGTAATACTCACATAGGAAAATAACACAGATAACTCACTCCAAACACTCCCCACCCCTTTAAGGTATTAATCCTATTAATGAAGATAGAGTCTTTAGGGCCTAATCATTTCCTAAGGGTTCCACCTCCCTGTATTATAACGTAGATAATTAAATTTTAGCATGAGTTTGGAGAAGAAAAACATTTTAAAGTGTAACATGAAGTTGAAGATCTTATACGAATACAATTCTGAATGTTTCAAGGTTTGAGATGTAGCTCTGCTATTAGTTCCTGAATATATGTTCAATTTTAGGCACAAAAACTAAATTCTCTTTGACTGTGTTCTACTTAATAAATGGAGTGTATCAAAGATTGTGATATTTAAAGGCAGTTGGAATTACTAGTATAAGTCATTAATTTTGAGATCAAACATTCCACTTTTTAATCTCTAGCCATAAATATTTGATTAGAAATGATAAAAAGCTTGAGACAAGATGTTGATGTTGTAGAGGGAGAAAATTATTCATATTACTGATTCTGTCAAAATGACATTTTAGTCATGTAGTTGGAGTGATGATATAATAGAAACTATAGGTTATTAAGGATCTTCATAATTTGTTTTATGGCATCAAAAAACCAATATGAAAATTTCATTATTGATGATGGAACTCTACTAATGAATGATAATATTAACCAACATTTACTAAGGATATCAAAGTCATGAAAAATATATTCTAGAGTCATGAAACCATGAAAGCTAAAAGACTAACATGATTATAAGGGCAGGAATTACCCAGTGCATTTTTAAAATAAAATCATATTTATATAGTATAGTTATATATCCTATTGATATCCAAAGTGATACACTCACATATGCTCAGGACATCTTTTTGGTGCATAACCCTCTGCACCTCATTCACTCCCCTTCCTCCCTCTTGGGAATTGCTAGTGTGATTGGTAGTGATAAACTCATATGAAAACATAACATTTTTTGGTCTGCTTCTTTTCTCAAACCTCATATTTTCTTTCTTCTCCTCTCTCCCCCATGCCCTTGCACTGTACTCCTGATCTCTCCTCATTTTCATGAAGACCCTTTCCTTTCTATTTTCTCTCTAGCTTCTACATATGAGAAAAACACAAGGCCCTTGATTTTCTGAATTTGTCTCATCTTGCTTAGGATGATATTCTTTAGTTATATCCATTTTCCTGAAAAGGATATAATTTCTCTTTCTTTACGGCTGAGTAAAAATCCATTGTTTTTATATACCACATATTTTCTATGAAGATATTTTGGCTTAAGTTTTTGAATCTCTATGTAAACAGAACACAGCACTAGGATAATACTCAATATAGAACAGAAATGACCTTCAAAAATTAACTAAATCAAATCAATTTTCTAGATAAATCACTTGTATGATCACTACATACATTCTGCCTAGAGAATCTTGACTAGAAATAAAAGTGTTAACATTACTCTCACTCAGTCTATTTAAGATTAAAATTGTCTGAGTTTGTATTTTATAGACATGATTTTGTGATGAAAATGGACTGTTCAAACACTGCTATTTTGATCCACATTCTGTGCTAAAGGAAATTATGACTATTTTTTTTCCTTTTCATTGGCCATGTGTGCACAATGCATTTCTTAGTGACAGAATCAAAGATAAGAAATGACCTGATGAGATTTTTTGCCCTGTTTTCATAGAAATCTACTCCACCAAATTCTCAAAACAAGAAAGACCCCCAAGGTTTAAGAAAGTATTCATTTTAAGAGTCAAAATACTCCTTCCAAATGTATTATGTTTTAGCTCCAAATATTTTTAAAAACAGTATCAGTTCAAATTCTTTTGAGATGTTAAATATAACATTAAAATATCTGAAAATAAAAATACTAAATTTAGATGTAAAATTGCAAAATTATTTATAGCATAATATAATTTAAAGCCAAAAACTATAAAAGTACCTAATCTGAAAATATTTTAAGTAAAAAAAGTGTATCTTCCATAACTTATGGACAGCATTTGCCAACTAATAGACATAAACTATGTTATTTCATAGTTCTTTTCTAAATCAATTTAATATATGAGATAGAGCTATCAATTAGTTATTGGGACAGGTTACCTAAACCAATGGAAGTTAGACAGAAAAAGTTTGAAAAATGTAGACACTCTGTAAATTAAAATGGGGCCTTTTCTCTACTTTGCCTCAGAAATGGAATTCAGTGAACTACCCTTGAACTCTAGATATGCAAATTAAATGTTTAATAGTATTCATTACAAATAGCTGCATTCCTTTGCTCATTGACAGGGAGAAAAATATGTAATATAATATGGAAAAGATATTACTTAAAGACAGAAATGCTACACTGAGAGTGGTGACCCATGCCTGTAATCTCAGTACTTGGGAAGCTGAGACAGGAGAATCTCAAAAGGCCAGGTTGTGGTAACTTAGTGAGAGTAGGTTTTAAAATAAAAAAACAAAAAAGGGATAGGAGTGTAACTCTGAGGTAGAATGGCTGAGTTCAATCTCCAGTAGCATATACGCATGCACATATACACACATGAACAGAAATGCTAAATCTCCAAGTTTCCTTAATTGTTTTATAGAAATGTAACATTGTTTACTCTTCACTTTCATAACTAAGTGTTTCCTGCACAAACTGGTAGCAAAACTCATCTTACTTCAAAGCCAGATCATATTAAAGAACAACAAACAGTACTAGACTAATATTACTGCCACCTATGTGTGAAGAAACTGAGGTCTGAAGGTACAGAAATTTGTTTGTAGCCTTCCAGCTTCCACATGCAGATAACAAAAGAGAAAAAAATAACATCTAAGATTATTCTTCTTAAAGGATATTCAGAATTCTGTTAGAAGCCAGGATCCAATGTTGCAAGAATTAAAGTTTATTGTATAGTATTAATATTTGGGGGCACATTAAAGATTGGTTTTGAATCTTCAATTCCTTTACCTCAAATTACTGTCAAGTTATTAATTCCCTGATATCTTTATTTCTACCTAGTGATGGGTATCTTTATCTGTATATGTGAATATATACATATAATAGAGAATTACAATGGATTGGTTAACACAAGGTGGTAGCTAATAAAGCAAATTAGAGGTCTACAGGCGCAGAGACTAAGGAAAGGAAGCTCAGGAATAGGCTGGACACCATGGGCCTTGGCTAAAACTGTTTTCCACAGGCAGCAGTCAAGAAGGAATATTGAGGGGAAAAAGAGAACAATTGCATACTCGGTCACTGTTTTGTAGTTTATCCCCAGGGATGGTCCCAACCACTTTTAAAGGCCTTTTGAGTTATTCATTCAGGCAAACTCATAAAACCAATTCATTTTATTTAACTTAAGCTGATTAGGCTCCTTAATCATATCTTTAAAACTTAGTCACAGCATCATCTAGATTTGTGTTTGATACCATGGATTGTCTAGATGATTTTTCCTGTCCTATGTAGTTAACTAAGTCTGGGATGGGGATGGGATGGGGATTGGAAACATGACAAAGTATATTGCTATAGCTTTAGTGATTCCCTCCTCAGTAGAATTCCTATATGTAGCGTATAATCCTATAAAGACTCTCTAAGTGATCTTCCATTTCACTTGAATAGCCTGGGTCTCCTTACAACGTAGAAAGTGAGTATCCAGAAGTGGAAAGTGGAAGCTTCTAGTACCCATAAGCCTCTGTGTCTGAAGTGTCAGAATGTTACCTCTTTAACATTGTTGTAGTCAGTGCAGTATTCAAGACCACCCTGGATCCAAAAGGAAAAAAAAAATAGAATCCTTTTCTTAAAAGAAGAACACTCATATAAGAAGATTGAGGGAATTGGTGACATCTCTATTTGTAGGGAACCATTGCCCCATTCAGTCCTGAAATGTCATAGTATTGCCACATGTAAGATATATATGATCCCCTCCCAAGAAGCCAGTATCTCACATTATTGAAGTATCATTATGTAAATCATATCTGGATACAGATTAGGTTTCATAGGAGATGCTTGTACTTCTTGTAAACTGAAGTCCATATTAGTTTATACACATATGACTAATGTAAAATAGTGACAAAGAATCAGAACTACTACTGTAATGCACCCTCTTTTTAACATCACAGTGTCACTTAAGTCTCATTGCAAGCAATAATTCTGAATCCAGCCAGGCACATATTTTCACAGGCCCCTACTCAAAAGATACATATTGTTCCTTGACTAGAATATATTGTCAGCCACCATCTGGGACTAGTTCCCTAATCAAATTTCTGCTTACCTTTTGGATAAACGCTCTGGAGTCTTGGTTCTACCCACTAAAATATTTTCCTCCATTTGTAATATCATTATCAACAGCAACAGTAGCAGCAACAACAACATAAACATGATTAGGACAGTGTAACTTGTAGCTTGTTTAGGCTGCTGTTTTGTCTGTGTAAATGCTTGGGAGCCCAGAAGTTTGTCTTTATTTTGAACATCTTGTATATATTTTAGTACAAGCCTATAGTTCACTTGACAATACAGTTTCCTCAAATCCTTCTGGAACTGCTATATCACAAACTAGAATCCTGTCCATTAGAAAAAGAAGCCACACCTATAATTTTTTTAGACAGATTCCTGTCTACTTTGAATTGAGAAGGGTAACATATATTTCAGGGTCTAAAGAAAATATTGTACATGCACACTATTGATTTGATTTGACTTTTTCAGTGTCCTGGATTTGCTCTAAGCTATTCTTACTTTTTCTATCTTAATAAGTAAGGAATGAAAAATTCATTCAAACCTAGCAAATTTTATCCAGAAATACACCCTCAACTTCCTGTAAACAGAATGATTAATTAACTCTTTCTCTTGAGTTACTCTGTCATACTCAATAAAAATGAAGCCAATTGAAACTTCTAAAATTCTACCTAAATATGTCCTTGAACTAATTTATGTTATTAAAACATTATTTAATCTTGCATCTTATCATGAGTGTTGCCAAAATTCAGCTACTGTGGTATACAGCTTGGTCTTTCTTTTTAAAATATATTTTATCTGTACATTATTTATACATCACAGTGAGGTTGAATGTGATATAAACTGAAATGAAATGAAAGTGATATATATGCATATTGCACTTGACATGTTTCCCTCTGGATCCCACCTGAGTACCAACTCCTCCCTGCACATGTTAATTAGTAATACTGATAATTTCACAGATAATTTCCCAAGTCTCCTTTTGTCCCTCACTAATTCCCTTCCCTAGTCCCCTTCCACTATTTTACTGGTCTCTCTCTTCATTTATTTGAAGTCCCTTTAGTTTCATAGTTTCTCTCTAGGTTCCACAAATGAGAGGGAAAAATACAACCCTTAATTTTCTGAGACTAGCTGATCCCAAGGTAATATTCTCTAATTCCATCCATTTTCTTGTAAATGACATAATTTTGCTCTTTTTATGGCCAAATAAAACTCTATTGTATGCATATACCACATTTTCTTTATACATTCATCTGTTGTGGGACACCAAGGCTAGTTCTATAATTTGGCTACTGATAATTGCACTGCTATACATGGATATGCATGTAGATTGGTCTTTCTACAGTCTCTAATAACAATTTTCTCAATACCTTTGACTTCTCTAACATTCTTGTAAGTGACCTTCCATCTTTCCCGTTCCATGCCAACCCCATACATTTTGGGTTTTATTATATATATAACCCTATTTTCAGTACTTACTACTGTAATTATTTCTCAAGCAAATCTACCCAAAATGTAATACCTCAAGCAAATTTACTCAATATGTAATGTTTTAGAATTCTGTTACCTGTACTATGAGCTGAATTCAGTCTGAATATCTCTCTTTGAGTCCAGTATAAAGGACCACAAATACTTTGCTCATACGACTAAGGCCATAATGTTGATTACTGGCTGGAGTCCGTTGGTAATCTTTCAACTGCCTTGTCTTTTCCCATAGGGTCTCATCTATTAGGGTGTCTCCAAATGTTCTCTATACTAGTTCAATATCCTGAGATTCGTTACAACAAGGCAGCTAGGCTTCAAAGGATGAACACTCTGGTCCCCTCAAAGTCTGATCATAGAAATCCAAGCATTTAATTTCCAATGGGATTTATAGGCTAATATATATTACCAGGTCATCTTATATTAAACTTGAAGGGAGATAGACTGTACCTCTTGAGAAAGTTACAGAAGGAAATATCCACATTTTCAGGCAGAAAATCATAGATATCTGTATTCTTCCTTTTGAGTATGTATAGGAATAGAACATTTCTTAGTATCTACAACAATTGACATATTTTCTTCATTTTATTTATTTATTTATGCATTTTTATTTTATTCTTCCACTCATGTAGCATGCAGGTAATTATAAAATAATTAGTAAAATTATTCTATTTTAAATATGTTTCAAATAAATTCCATACTTTTCACTATTCTTGTAATTCATTTAAAAAATAATTTGGCTGTGCTATTAGAAAAGCAATACAGCATCTTGTATTCCTCCAGTATCATTCCTTTGACCCAATCTTCTCCACCGTTTTCAAAATTACTTTCAGAAACAAAGGCTTGATAAATTATCATTTCAATATACTTTACTATGTTTCTTAAACTAAATTCAAACTCCTCTGTGCATCAAAAAGAGGATTTATGAAAGTAGTTGCAGAAGAGTTTTCTATCTTTACTTCCCACCCAGAAGTCCTGTAACATTTTATATAACAGTTCCAAAAATCTACTTTCATTTCCTATGTATCAAAATTCCCATGACTCCTTGATATCTAATCAACCATACTATCTCCCTACAAAAACCTTATCTTCTTTCAACATGTTGATCCTTTAGATCATAGCTCAATTTGACTCACTTTATAGGAGGTAGTTATTTCCTAATCTGTGGCTCCTGGATGACATAGACAAATGTCTTATATGCTTTGCTACACCTTGGGTATGCCACTATCAAAGCATTTATCATGCAACACATTGATTTATAATGTGCCTTTTCCGCTCTCCCTAAACCTTTGAGCTCCAGAAGTTTACATATTACACAAAGGAAGCATTTCCTAAATGATTGTTCACTAATGAATATTTGACTAACTTCATAAAATGCCCATAGGAAAGGCACATTTGTAATCTGGAGAAGCTGGGATAGGAGGTCCACAGGTTTGAAGCCAGAGTGTGATAACATAATGAGACCATGTTTAAAAATTTTTATAAAAGGTCTTGGGGTATAGCTTCAAAGTAGAATACCACTGGGTTCAATCCTCAGTATTACAAAAATGTTTATATAGAATAAGCATTTATTTTATGAGTCATGATTCTTTGTATATTTTAATCAAAATATACTAATACTATCTGAAGGATTTGCAATATATAAAAACAGTTCCACTTAAATCTTACAAATAGATTGGGAAATTATCAGCATAATGCCTTTTATGAAAATTCAAATTTTCCAAGCAAGCTAAATATGAATATCCTCTAATGGAAAATTTAACTTCACCTTCCAGTGACAATACTCTATGAGTATCCCTGTTATGTAAATTCTAAATCTCAATACAAGAAATATAATGTCACATTTTTTTGAGATTACATTTTTGTTTTTTATGCAGCTGTTATTGAGCTTGCTGGACTGCAAAATAGAATAAATGTCTTCATTCCACTGCCAAGCTATTCATCTGTACTGGAGTGAGAAAACTGTGTGTTAATTTCTTGAGAGCTCAACTGCTTTGTCAAAAAAAAAAGTGGAAAGTACTGCAAAACTTGTGTTGCAAACTAAAACATGTTGTTTACATCAATCTGTTGCTAGAGAAATGAATTTGATTTCATAAATATTTATGTTTTAACAGGCCTCAACAGGACAAGCAGCATATTCTCAGGGGCTGGGGAAAACACAAAGGTTATCATATCCTCTTTCCATTTGTCTTCTGTCATATCTTAGAAGCAAATCTCAATTTGCCATTACTGGCATTAGTGTACAAGAATGGGATCTTATTTTGGGTTTTGTGTCAGTGGAGTTGGCGCATGATCCTTGATAATGAGGGAAAAATGAGAAATACTGTGCATTTTAGGAAACAAAAACATTACAAAATCGGAAAACTAGCAAATCATTATATTGGGAATCAATATACCCAAAGAGGATGGAAAAAACAGGGTAGGAAGAAATAGGAAAGAAACCAAGGAATCCAACTGAATATAGAGAATAGAAAGTTGCCTAGAGTCCAGTGCTAGGAGTAATTTCCTGAACTGCTTTAAGTTTAAATGTGTTACCTATACTATAGGTATAGCTTTTAACATGGCCAGGGATATTACAACTGAAAAAGTCTGGCCTAGACAGTCAATTAGTTACTAAGTAAGCACAATTCTTCCCTTGAATTAATAGGGAAGACACATGTATAGGTAACAATTTGAGAACAAAATGATTTAGATAAATCAACATTTATTTTCCAAATTGAAACACAAGCAAAATTATAATTTTATATTTTAAAATATATTTCCATGATGTAGATATACTCTGGGAATTTGATTATTGTTCAAACTGTTTATTTTTATTATTTGAATAAATGTATAAAACCTTTCTAAATGTAATTTATATGTTTAAAAATTTCTTACATAATTTCTAAATTTGTACAATTTTAACCTATGTTAATATGTCATTTAGTATATTATTCATTTTTAAAACTAATTAGATCATACTGAGAATGGCTTCTCCAGAGTAACATCTATAGTTCCTTCTGAAGCAAAAAATGTGAAGAAAAAGAAATAGGACTCTATATTTATATCATATAAATAGTTTCCTGTTTGTAATGACTACAAAACAACATAAAAAAATATAGATGGGAGCCGAGCATGGTGGCGCACGCTTGTAATCCCAGCATTTGGGAGGCTGAGAGGATCCGGGTACGCGGCCAGCCTCAGCTACCTAGTGAGGCACCCTGCAACTTAGTGAGACTCGGTTTCAAAATAAAGAATAAAAAATAGGGCTGAGGGTATAGATTGGAGGTAGAATGCCCCTGAGTTCAATCCCCAGTACCGCAAAAAAAAAAAAAGAAATACAGAGGTACCACTTAAAAATGTTAGATAAATGCTGTAAGAATGTTTCTCTTGCTGCTGAGACTTATCAACATTCATAGTATAACCAATAGTACTTTCTACTTGCAAGCTCAGCCCTGTTGTCTCTGATGGCCCACAATGACCTAAACTTATTAACCAGCAGTGTCTAACAATGGGACTGTGGTCAGTACTTCAAAAACTCATAAGATTGCTGTGAGTTATTGGGTGCTTGATTCATAAAAGTTACTAAGAATTTGTAATGGATATCTTAAGAGACTATTACAAATGCATATTTTCAGAATTATCTTCTAGTTACTCTTATTCTATGAGGTCAATGTGGAAGTCAGAAAGCTATTTTTTAAAAGCACGTCAAGTAGTTCTAAGGGAATTTTTTAGGGCTCATACTTTGAAATACGAATAATTCTTAATTTTCTCTCAGTTTTTAACTATAATTCTTAATGTTTATGTAATTTGGGATACCCATTATTTTTATGAGTGTGTCCTCTTTATAGAGGGATAGATGTGTGTTTTTTTGTCCTTTTTTGGTGGCTGAATTGAATAAACCTGCTGATACCAAAATACTGCCATTTGCTTAATTTTGAACAGGGCCAGTGAACTGAATAATGACATATGTTTTTGCATCATAGTTTTCCTTCTGAAGAAAGTTTATATATAACAATAACTATGTCGGGCGACATGGTGGAGCACACCTGTAAATCCAGCACTTGGAAGGCTGAGAAAAGAAAGGTCTGAGCAGTCTCAGCAACCTAGTGAGATTCTCAGCAACCTAGCAAGACCCTGTTTCAAAAAATAAATAAATAAAAATAAAAAGGGCTGAGGGTATCATAAAAAGAAGATAGAAATAAGCAATCAGGTTATTTCAAACCAATAATTCAAGTGGTATGTGAAAAAATATAGAATGAAATTTCCTTATACAAAAGTAGCCTTATTTCAATGTCCCACAACCCTAAAGAAAGGTGAGTTTCCATAATTCTCATTTTCCTCCTTCTGCCATCCACTGCAGCTATTATGGATTCTGTTACCATCTAGGTAATGTTCATCAGTCCCAGAGTCATTTAGATGCCAAAGTGGGAGTGTAGTTTTATTTGACTGAAGTAAAACAAGGGAAATGTAATGAATTTATCATAAAAATGAATATAAATCTGCCAAATATATAAATTCACTTGCTTTGGCATTTTGACCTTCCAATCTTTCTTTCAAGATGGAGTTTAATTTTTAATACGCATATTGGTTCATTGTGATTATACAATATAGTGAATTTCAAAGTGATACAAACATAAATGTACAGACCTTTCTTATTATTTTAACTATTTAGCTTTTTGATAACGTATATTCTTGCCAGTTAAAAGTAAAAATAATAGCAATTTTATGTGACATTCCAGAAATTTTAGAAACTTATACTGATCCAATAAGTCAAGGAATCCTAGCAATATTAGTGTACTCCATTTTTTACTTAAGGCAATGAAATACAGTCACTGGAAATCTCACACAGTTATTCATATTCTTTATTAAATAATTTGATGCAATTGTATGTGGGGGATGGAATGGGTTCCTTTTGTCTCACTTATCTATTTGACATTTCCTAGACTAATTTTAATTAACTTTTATTTGATTTGATATCAAAATGCTCTGGTTCCTTTAAAATGTCAAATTTTAAAGTGTCGACATTTTCCTGGAAAGAGCAAGGACCTGAATGAGTTAATTAGGAAGCACAACGGTCACTTGGAGATTCCTGAGTAAAAGGCAGTTCCTTGCCGATAAGACTGCAGCCCCTGAAGGCTGCGCAGTGATTTTTTTTTTTTTTATCATAATGTAGGAATAACCTTCAAGATGAAGCCTGATTTCACAGTTTTTTTTTTTCTCTCCTGCTGGAGAATTGATTATATTTTTTCTTCTGACCCAAATCTCTGTTAATAATTAGACAACTCGATTATACTCATTTTTAGAGTTCTTGATCAAGAAAACGAATGCCACATTCTCTGTGTGTCTGACATTTTTAACCATTCTTGGTACACAGGTCCCAAATAGACTTTTCTTAAATTAACATTGCATAAGAAAATACGAAGGAATTATTAATAAGACATATTTGGATTCAGGCTAAAGATGAGAAATGGTTGAAAATTTTACAGAACATATTTACTCCAGAATCAAATGTACCTTCTTAAACTTCTCTTAACTGAAACAAGTTGAATATTTGCTGCTTTAAGTAATTTGAAGAATTCATATAATAATTCAAATGTAAGTATTTAGAGATTATAAAACTATAGGACAGACAGTCAAAACCCTGGGGACAGGACAAAGAAGCTTGTGGATAGGAATGGAGAGAAGGAAACAGTTTGAATTCAACCTTTACATAGTTAGATAAAGGGTACATAACTTGAATTTTTTACATATAGAAAGGTGTTCCCTTGTTTATATGATATGTGTGCTGAAATATATTACAAAATGAACTAAAAGTATTTGGACTAGTTTTTATTTTCCCTGAATGAAATTTTATGCATTTAGAATAAAAGCAGTGAATAGGAGAATGTGTCTTAATTTCAGTGCTTTGGGGAAATCTAAACCCAGCTAACAGAAATGCCCATTAATGTATGGTTATAATGTACCAATAAATTATGTATGCATTTAAAATGTACATTTTCAAAAAAACCCCAAAATAAAGAAAAAGTAGATTAAATTGAATCAACTTTAGCTATAACTATTATCTAATTATGTCCTGGTGTTTGAACTCAGAGGCATTCTACTTTTGAGCTACACCTATTTTTTATTTTTATTTTAAACACGGTTGCACTAAATTACCAAATATTGTCCTTGAACCTGTGATCCTTCTGTGTTATCCTCACAAGTACTTGTAATACAGATATGTACCACCACACCTGGTTTAACTAGCCCATTAATTATAAGAGGAATATAATAAGAGTGGAAATTTTATTAATGTTTTGTATTTATCTTAAATACATATCTAATCTTATAAACCTAACTATCATGTGATCTAAAAAGCAAGAGAAAAAGACGCTAAAGGGAAGAAGACAAAGAAGCCTTTGTTTTAATGGGTAGTAATTGCAAATTTGTCAAAAAGTAAAATAATGGAAATCTCTATTTATCTACTCCCTAGCTATTTCCATTTTTGCAGATAGGACTTAGACATGAAACCAGGTGACAGATATTGAGGGAATAGTTTTTGAGTGATAGCTGAATGCTACTATACTCTTAGATTTTTGTGGTCCTTACTCAGACTCTTGGTCTGTAGAGTTTACTTTTCACCCCTATCCTTACCACCTGAGCTGATAGGATATACACAGGCAAACCAGGACGACACCCACAAGTCTGAGATCCTTCCAGGATCCTTCCAGGATCCTCAAGGTCGGGGACAGCTTCTAACCTTTACTGCAAATCCTAATTTAAATGTAATCAGAGGTGTGTGAAACTTTGATTTCCAAAGCTGCCACATGTAAAAAAATACCTGATTTTCAGTCATTGGATTTTCAAACCAGCTGGGCTTCAAATGAATTATTTTATATTCCTGCTGGGCAATAATGAAATGATTTTTCACCTAGTTTGAAACTCATGCTGATCTGCATGGAATGGAAACTGAAGTGAAATGCATAAGGTGCCAACTACAGGGAATGGTGTCAGTATATATTCCTTTTCTCCCAACTCCTTGCTAACTGAAACAGTAGGCTTCACACTTGTGTAACCTCAGCAGGTCTGGAGCAGTAGTTAATCTCACAGACTATTTGAGTGCAGTTGGGCATCCAGGTGAAAGGAAAGAGTTGTTATTAATTATATTCAATGAAGGAATGTTGAATATTGAATATTAAGTGTTGAAATTTATTAGGTTCCACTATTGTTGATGAAGGATATAGTTAAAATTACCATGAGTCTTACAATCAGTGTCAGTTTTGCCTCCTTTTGTTACTTATTAAAATATTAGACGTTAGCCAGAAGAGGCGGCACATGCCTGTTACCCCGGCTCTTGGGAGTCTGAGACAGAAGAATTGCAGATTGGAGGCCAAACTCAAAAAGTTAGGATTTAACTATAAGGAGAAAACTAAAATTAATCTGTATTCATAATATCCCTATTTTCCTAGTAATGGTGATGCTTTGACACAAGTATGTCAACATTTTTTCTCATCCATTTATATGATCAATGCAATCAATACTACTGATATTTGTATATTGAAAACCCAAATTTTCCAGACAATTGATATAAAAAGGACTAATCTGAACTTAGTATGGATTTTGGCTGTTCATTTAGAAACACTAGGCAAACACTGAAAAGTATATCTACCTGCATCAAGCTATCTATAAATACACACAAATACGCATAAAAGGACTGGAGTGTAGCTGTGTGTTAAAGCACTTGCCTAGAATCTTCAGGGCCCTGGGGTTAATCACAAACACCCCCCCAAAAAATCACACAGAGGAACACAAACACAAGGTCTTTCTCACCCATTGGACAATCCTGACTAGTAGAGCTATTAGTACCAAGGGTAAGTAAAAAGAAAAAAAAATTAAGGATGTTTTCTGAATTTGTTCCAGAAGTTTCTGAAACTTGCACACTGTCGGGGGCCTAGTCCGGCCGGCTAGACCTCACCTCTAGATGGCGCCTGGCAGAGTGCCAGAAGCGGCTGCAGGTGGAAAACATTCTGGAGCTGCCCCACGCCAGAGCACATGCACCAGCACGCCCAGCTCGTGGCCGGCCCAGGTGAGAGTTGTATGAGACGCCTCGTGGCTTAGGCCCTGCGCGGCTTTAAGAGCCTCCACCTCTCACCGAGGAGGGAGTTGTGGTTGTTGTTGTCGCTGGGGAAAGAGTTGCTGTTGGGGAAAGGCTGGAGTGGGTTGCTGGGGAAGTTCTGGGAGGAAAAGTTGTGGGTTGCTAGTGGAAGACGGATTGCTAGAGAGAGGGGTTATTGGGAGTCTGTTGGAAAGGCACTATTTGGAAAGACAACTTCTGTGCTGTGTTTGTTACTGCTTGTGTAGTGCCCTTGATCCCAGAGAGAGAGAGAGATAATAAAGAGAGGTTCGAACCAGCAGCATTCAGGCAGCGTCTCTATTGGGGCCTCATGGTTGAGGGTTCAGCCTGGGGCGCGTGATAGCACACTAATTTGGTTAGTTTTTATGAAGCTTATGACTCAATTTTCAGGAGTAAATAGAGCAGTGATAGTGAATGAAATGAACTGTTGATAGAGACAGGCAATATGTGTTTATTGGGAATGGTTAGATAGAGAATGCCCCTGAAGCAATCATGTATTAAGCTCCAGGTTGATGTGTAATGGATTTATCTTGGTGGTGGTCAGGCCTGTAGGGTATAACTAGAGGAGGTGGGTCCCTGAGTTTCAGCTTTGGGGATCATATATAGTTCCTCATTTCCTTGTTTGTTCTCTCTTGCTTTCAGTCTCCATGAAGGGAGGAGCAAAGCCTTGGGCTTTCCCTCTCTCTGCTTTCTGTTACCACCATACCCTGTAATTCACAGTTCCTGGCCTCACATGTACTGAACCCAAAATTCCCAAAGAAACCATGAGCAAATAGATTTTCCTTCCTCTGAATTGCATAGTCAGTATCTTAGAGTATATCAATGGGAATGATAAGGCAGATATTCCTAGTCCACCACTTGTAAGAAGTAAGCAACAAAGTAAATCAATATAAGATGCCTTCTAATATTTTTGGAAATATAAGTTGTAGAGTGATGTTTAATATCTCCAAATGTTACTGATCAAAGTGGTTAAAACAAGGGTAACTACAGGGATTGAAATTCTCAATTTAAGCACTATACATGTGATGTAAAAGCTCTTTGTTCGTTCTCTCTCTTTTTTTTTTTTTTTTTTTTTTTGCGGTACTGGGGATTGAACTCAGATGCATTCTACCTCCGAGCTACACCCCCAGCCCTATTTTTTTTATTCTTTATTTTGAAACCGAGTCTCACTAAGTTGCAGAGTGCCTCACTAGGTAGCTGAGGCTGGCCATGAACCCGGATCCTCCGGTCTCAGCCTCCCGAATGCTGGGATTACAAGCCTGCGCCACCACACCCGGCTTCTTTGTTCTTTCTTGAGGGAGTTTTTTTCTCCTGTACAGCAGGATTAGGTTACTGAAAATCAAAGAATAGAATTCATCCTGTCATTGGCTGTTTTACAAGGCAAGTTGAACCTGCAGGCTGTCAGGGTATTCATTGTTAAAGTGTGGGTGTTGATTGGGAAGGAATGGACTCCCATAAATTGGAATGAAGATGAATTAAAATAATCTGATGAATCTAGAGACATTGAGCTCTTAAGTTCTTATGAATTCCTTTTGCCACTGGAAGGTTTTTTCCCAACCCAGTAGAGATGGCTGGTCTTCCTACTGCATGACAGCGGCACCCACAAGCCCCATGGGGGCAGCCTCACACCTACAGTGATATAAGCATTTTTACTTACCTCTGAGGGATAAACCCTTTATTGACTGCTGTCCTCTTATAGGTGTCATGCAAGACACCTGATTTACTTCAGAACCCATCCCCACACCTCTCTTTGACTCTGGACATATGATTAGACTCAAGCCTAAACAGTTTCCTAGAGGTAAGCTTCAAAGTCCAACTCAAGACAAGGTGCACTGTAATCCCAGAGAAAAACTTGAGTGTTCTAATTTGTGCAAACACAATTCTTGGCAATATAAGTGGAGATGGATATTTAGGGTACAAGAGGATGGTAGAAGGGGCAAGCATTTATTAAGTGGCCAAAATTGTTCGTGTGGTTCCACTTGGTAGATGTTCTCCACTTAGTATTGCAACTCAGAGAGATAAAAAGGGATTTAAAATTTTCTTCAGAAATTCATTTGTTTGGTTGACAGAAGCCTATTTCTACTCTGGAAACAATACATTCCTTATTCAAATTTGTTACCCAGGCCTATTTACCAAGTGACCTGGGCAGCTGTTGAGATTGCATCAAATGTTGTCTCACTGAAAATAAGTCAATAGGAAATGCTCAATAACTCTTTGTATAATGTAGAGAAAGAAAAAATTTTTTAAAAGGCTTAGGGAGGTTGGAATGTTTGAGTAGATTTGTTATTTAAGATCTATTTACCCAGGACCAGGGATGTAGCTAATTGGTACAGCACTTGCCTAACATGAACAAGGCCCTGGGTTCATTTTCTAGTAAACACACACACACACACACATACACACACACACACACACACACACACACACACACACACACACCTACAAAAAAAAGAGATAAAAGGTTTATTGACCTACAATGGGATGGTTTAAAAGACACACCTTTCATCAATACTTTGAGAAATAAATTGGAAGGGAGAATCTCAACATCTTTGAAGATATCTGTGACAACTCCTTTGTAGTCTGAATTTTATAATTTCTACTCAATTAGAAAATTTAAATACAATGAATCAGTGATTGGATTCTGGTGTGGCAGGGACCAAGTGATGCCACGCACTCCCAAAGGCAAGATGGGTGTAATTACCATACGAAATAGCAGAAGCAAAGCAATGCCATTTTTCTTCTTTTCTATATTTAAGGCCACTGGAAGCAGTTTGTGTCTGCTGGTAAGGCCAGCCATGCACATTCATTGCCCAGCTATCAACTATCTAGCTGGGTGTCATAATTTAGTTTGCAGTATCTTGATTGTCTTTTCCTTCTTGAAGGCCCATTACATTGACCACATTATATTGATTGGACCTACTGAGTAAAACTAACAACTACTCTAGACTTATTCGTAAGACATTTATGTGTCGGAGAGTGGAGAAAGAAATATTTGTAAAATTCACAGGCCTGCTACATCAATGGAATTTTTTGGGATCCCTTGGTGTGGGGCATGCTGAGATAATGCTCTTAATATGAAAGATAAATAGTCTCAAGTGTCCCTTCATAGAACCAAGAAAGTAGCAAAAATACTAAGCCTATTTCTAGTCTGGACACAATACATTCGTTATTCAAATGTGTTACCCAGGCCTATTTACCAAGTGACCTGGGCAGCTGTTGAGATTGAGAAAGGCCAAGAAGAGGTTGAGAAAGGCCAAGAAAAAGAGAAGGCTGTGACATGCCCAGGTGCTATGCAAAGTACCCTGCCATTTGTGCCATATAATCTGTTAGATTTGGTGGAGCTTCAATAGGAGCTTCAATCACTTCTGTCAGGCTCCTGTAGGTGAAACACAGCATAGTCACCTAGGACTTTTTATCAAGAGACTGCTATCTACTGAGGATATCAGCTCCTTTATTCCAAGATAGTTTTTGGTTTACTGTCCAGCTTTAATAAAAGCAGAATGCTTAAACATGGTTCGCCAAGTTACCAAAGAATCTGAGCTGTCCATAAAAACCTCCTTGCTATCTGACTCACCAAACCACACACTTGGACACACACAGCAATGCTCTATCATTACAGGAAAATGATTTACTGTCATGTTTTGTTTAATGATAGTGACACATTTTATGAAATTTATCAATAAGAAATTTTGTCATCACATAAACATCATAGAATATACTGACACTAAGATGGATATGAGGCTACCAAGTTATATAATCTTATATAACCACAATCATATACAAAGTCTCCATAATCATATACACAGTCTATCACTAGTCAAAATGTCAGTATGTGGCATATGACTGTATACTACGTGATTAGACTCAGGTAGTCCCTGATAGCACAAGTTACATGAAGAAATGTCCCAAACACCTCTAGTTCCTGACACCTGCTACATTGTCTTTTTTTCTGAAGCCTGCATTTTTGTCCTTCTGAGAACTTTTGTAATCACAGTTGACATAAGAGAAGATTCAGGCCCAGTTTACAAATGCTTATGCAAGCTATGCAGGCGCCACTTAGAACCACACAGCTGCGGCACTACTCTCCTTCTGTGTGACATCCCTGAAGGACAGTGGTAAAAGGGAATCCTCCCCTTGGGCAAAATTTTAGGCAGTGAACCTGATTATGCACTAAGAAGGAGAAATTGTCATAAGTGTCACTCTATAGTGATTAATGGGCTGGAGCCAACCTTCAGGCCATATGGTCAGGGACTTGGAAGGAACATAATTGGAATATTGGTGACAAATTTTATTATCTATCCTCTTATACTATGTTTACTGGTGAACTTTTCTATTCTTAATATGTCAATTTGAATTTTCTTTTACATCTCTAAATGAGAGTAAACTCTCCTTATTGTGTTCAGAAGACATTTAAAAATTTAATAATCAACATAGTGTTAAGATTCAGGAGCAAATATTTGCATTACTAGAAAGTAAAATATATATATATATATACATATATATATATATGTATATATATATATATTTTTTGCAGTACTGGAGATTGAACTCAGGGGCATTCTACCTCCGAGCTACACCCCCAGCCCTATTTTTTTATTCTTTATTCTGAAACCAAGTCTCACTAAGTTGCGGAGTGCCTCACTAGGTAGCTGAGGCTGGCCGCGAACCCGGATCCTCCGGTCTCAGCCTCCCGAATGCTGGGATTACAAGCATGCGCCACCACGCCCAGCTGTAAAATAAATATAATAGCTTAATATTAATAAGGATATATTAAATAAAAGTTTCATGATAAAATTACTAGATGTTTAAAAAAGTTAATTATCCCACATTAAAAACAATCAAAACATTTCAAATGTACTAAAATGCTAACAACAAAGCAAAAATATATAAATAATTGAGAACAGAAAAAACATTATAGTGAAAATATATCCACTCTTACCTCATTGACCAATTAGCAACTGCTTCTGTCTTCTTCTTTCATCTGGAAAATTGATGAAGCTTTTTCTTTTTGCTACCATGCCTCCTCAAGTGATTAATTCTCAGCCTATGTTGGAGAGTGAGGATTTAGTTTATACAACTAATAGGTAGTGTGTCTTATATGGGAATATTATTCACCAGAGAATAGAAGGTTAGCTGTGTATGGTCTCCTGGTCATTGGATATATAATTGCAACAGATTGGGCATGAGCAATGAAGGATCTTTAGAATGACCTCTTGATACTGAGTTTATTAAATTCGGCAGCATGGACTTTGAGGTAGAAGGGCCAGTCAATTATAAAACTCTATTCCTTTTTCTTGTAGTATCAGTCTTTTTTATTGTAGTATCACTCAGGTCTCAACTTCCTTTTCCATCTTCTCAATAGTCATTCTACTTCATTATTTACAGTTGGAAAATTCCAACCTTCTTTTGTGCAAGTTTGTGTAGCATTTTGATGGGAATATTTAAATAAAAGTATAATTTTACTTTTCATAGGAGGCTAAAATTATAGTATTTATTCTTAGTGATCTGGAGTCATTTCTTTTTTACTTTGGCATCAAATATTGCATGAAAATTTGAAGCAAATTTAATAACTACATGTATTTTGTATTTCTATAGCTATATTAAAATTTTCAGAATTTTAATTGTAGTGCAAAAATAACAACATAATGTCTTTAGAATAAATTATTTCTTTGTTTTTCCTGCCAAGACCATCTAGAGTCTTTTATTTGAGTTTTATCTGTGCTTCATCTCAGGAAAGTTTTTACATATTTTGTTTTTACTATGACCTCTGTTTTGTTTTGTTATTAATCTCTTATTGAAAAGTATTCTAACATGCAGATCAGGCATATATTAGGCCTATTTGTCTTCCATAGATAATTCCTTTTCCACAGTACACGTCAAGTCTTCAAAATTTCATATTTTGTTTTGTCAGACATCTGAGCCTGATTCTGTGTTCATAATATCAATTGTTTTCTATGTTTTATTCTCTTATTTTGTCCACATAAGTAAATTTATCAAAGCATAAAAATACAAAGTCAGTATAAAATATCAATTACATTTCTATATGATAGCATATTTCAAATGGAAAACCAGTCAACAATGTTACATGAAATGGCAGCAAAAATACCAAGTATTTATCACAACAAACTTAACAATAGATCACATCTAGATGAAAGATTGCAAAACTTAATAAAAAAGACCTAAACTGAGCAATATGCCTTTTATATTTATATATATTCTCAATATTAGTAAGATCTCACATGTTTTAAATTGATTTATATATTCAATGTAGAACTTAGCAAGTCAAAGATTATCTATAGCTTGGGACCCAAAAATTACATTCCTGGCCTTATGATCAAGATAAACTAATGTATTTGCCCACCTATAGTGTATGAATTTTTATAGCAATGCTTTTCATAATAGCCAAAATTTGACCAGCTCAAATGCCCATGGTAGACATTAAAATGGGCAAGTCCATTGCTACAATGTGGATAAATTTTCTATTCAATGTATATTAACAAAATTAAATACAAAGAAATGATAGCAATGTTATTTTATTTAGATAGTAATGTGATTACCATGACAGAATTCAGGATAATAGATAATCTCATGCTGAGGGAGGAAGCAGAAATACTGACAAAGGACTAAAGGAACATTTAGACTTGAATATATCTTGGTACAGTATTGATTATATAAGAATGTATATATGTAAACATTTACCTGCCACAGCTCCTTAATAGCTGGTTCTTGAGCAAGGTTCAGTCTGCTGGAATCCTGCAAGGCATATGATGCCAAAAGAAGGAATGCGTGGCATATCCCACTTTGCATTATTATATTCTGGAAATTTGGGGTGCTTTGTATTTTGCTTTTATATTAATTATAATAGAAAACTTCTTAGAAACATGTGGCCTGACAGATACTGATCTCTTAGCTGAAAACAAGCAGTGACCCGAGACAGCCCAATGCATTAACTTTTTACAAGCATTAGTCTAGAAACAGGCTTTGCTAGTTTATCTAAATAGCTACTACCTGGTCCCACCTGGAACCCCCTAACTACCTGAGATAAGATAAAACACTGCTTAATGGGACTAAACAAAATTGTGAAGATTTTAACTAATGGAAAAGAATTTTTATATATGTGTTGTAACCTTAACTGGTTGAGGATAACCTTTGGAACAATAAGTCTGTAAAAATTCCTGTTCTATATGCCACATTGCAAAACATAGTATAAAACAACAACTGAAAAAAAAAAATAAAGCAGATGTGCCTCTTCACTGGCATTTGGTGTCAGCGTATTATCGCGACCTTGTCTCAATTAACACCCATCGAGGGACCCCCGACCCCACTGCCTCGAGGGCTGATTCCCGGCATATACCAATTTGATTTTTACAACTTAAGTAAGTAAAAAAAAAATTACTCATCATATGTTTGACATACTATTGTATAAATAAATATCTAAGAGGAGCTTTAAATTATTGCATTTCCCAAGGTTATTAGGTAATGATTTAAGGAAGCTCAATTTCAGGTGGTCTGATAAGAGACAAGCAAGTAATTTTGCTAGAATAAAGTGTGAAAAGTACAGTGAATTGATTCTTATTTCTAATTTAGGAAGAGATTAGTATATAATAACCAGGATTAGGAAGCAGTTGAAACTCTTGTTGAACTAGGATCTTTGGCAGAGTTACAAAGAACAAAAAATTTGCATTAGCAAAATTCAAGAAAAGTATTATGACTATATTTTCTTTTAAGATTAAGACATTTTGACAGTCAAGGGAACTATTTCATTGTACTAGCCAAGTTTGTATTTTATGTGTCTTCTACCAGAAATCTATGATTAATCTCCATATAATGAATTGACTCCTTTGCTTGAGCATAAAATATTAAATATCTTAAAATACTATATTGGAGAACAAGTAACAAAATATTAAACATGGATCTGTGTGTGTATTTTAGTGGAAGAGTGTTTTCCTAGCATACTTTCTCTGCACTACAAACAGAAAATCTTAAAACAGCTGGGCAATCATCGTAAATACTTTATATGGTAGGAACACACCTGAATCTATTATATCTTATGCTGAATCATCTCCCAGCAAATTGAATAAACAATTGAAGCACCTTATCCTCAGTCTCTCTCATTCTTGTAGACTGAAATATTGTTGACTCTTAAATAGTAAAATAACACATATCTCTCTTCTACAAAGCCAACTGTCCTTGTATGCCCTCTTATTTTCTTAACTGGAAATCTTTAATAGATTTTGAATAGATGCTTTGTGCTCAGGCATTCATTTTCACTTCCACTATGATATTGTCCTGGATGTGTAAGTCTAGTAACTCTTCTATTCACTATTCCTAATTTCTAACATATGTTACAATAATATGAATGTACTTTATATTGCATGAAATGAAGAAAATTTCAACAGATTTAAAGATTATGTTCTTTTGCAAATTATGCACTGCCCTAAGTTTTGATCTATATGTATTCTGACATTAATGCATTTTTCTTTGAATATATTTGGGTAAATATGGTTATATGTTATTAAATAAAATATAAAGGACTGCTACAATTCAGCATCTACTGGGCCTAGAGCTATGTTTATAAGCCAATCAATTGAAAATGAAAATTTTCATTCTTTCAATTCCATGGCCTATGTATGGAAATTCATCAAAATAATTTCATTAGTCTACCTGCAGTAGTACTATACTGCTTCAGTCATCTAATATCCTCTGACAGAACTATAAATTTTAAATAATGTGTACCACATCAATAAACTTCATCCTAGAATTTATGTGCTGTTATGATAATATACTTCTCTCACTAATAATTAACCAAGATATGAAAATAAATTGATTTTTAAACAATACCAGAACAAATAATCATTATATAGTTAGTGACACACAATTACATATAAAAATAAAGAATCCTGATTCAAATACAAATTATGAAAATAATCCCTTTTATTTAGAATGAAAATTAGGCAATAATTTATTATATGAATTATATGTGAAGCTTGAAAATTTGTAAAGAGAAACAATTATCTGTTAAAATAAATCAAATTCAGTCAGCTACTAAAGATCAGCTCTGAAAAACATAAACTAACTTAATTAAAGAATTCAAGCCGGGCATGGTGGT
Source organism: Graphiurus murinus (assembly GCA_004027655.1). Lineage (NCBI taxonomy): Eukaryota > Metazoa > Chordata > Mammalia > Rodentia > Gliridae > Graphiurus > Graphiurus murinus. The sequence goes on from PVLC010005616.1 coordinate 64,733, forward strand.
GCATGCTTGTAATCCCAGTACTTGGAGGCTGAGACCAGAAGATCCGGGTTCGTGGCCAGGCTTAGCTACTTAATGAGACCCTCCACAAAGTAAGACCTTGTTTCAAAATAAAGAATAAATAATAGCGCTGAGGGTATAGCCTGGAGGTAGAATTCCCCTGAGTTCTATCCTAAGTACCAAAAAAAAAAATTTCAATAAAAATAGAATAATTATTTTCAAATAATATATTCAATAAATAATAGGCTAGGCTTTTTGACCCAAAGTCATAGAATCAAAGTTTTCAACTCTTTTTTTACCTTACCTCAAGTAATTTATAATAATTTTTATTTTAATGTAAGTATTTTGCTTAATTTTAATTTCAATACATTAAATATTTCATATCTGTCAGAGTCACTAAGAAAATTATAGGTAGCCAGCCAATTACTAATGATACACTCAAATAGCTTCAAACTGAAAGAAACATCATTCAAGAAGTTTTGCCTTGGAATTTAAATTTGTCTTTATGAACTAATACATATTATAGTTTATTTTAAATAATAGCTTTTATTTTTCTATTTATTCATCTAGAATACTTATAATTATAATTATAACATTTAAGTTCAATATTCACCAACTAAGGTCCGTATTACCATTTAACTACCATGGATACTATGGCATTATCCGTCAGTAATTAGACATATTTTCAAATAGTAGTCCCTTTCAACAACTCTGATAAGTGCTCCACTTGCTCTTATAAATCAAGGTTAAACAACTGCATTTCTTTGCTCCATTTAGTTATTTTGTGCATATATATTAGTATTAGTATATTAAGCATATATTGCTTTAGAACTTACAATGCCTTTTATGCTTTAAAATTATCCATTGAAATAAAATCATAAATGATCATTATTTCATATGATTAATGATTATCAAATAAGTGAAAAACTGAAAACACAGTATCGCTGTGTTTAAATGGCTATTAATAAAAATACAAAGAAATAACAGGTTGCAGAGAATACAAGGAAATGGGATCATTCATGCACTGTTGTCAGAAATGTAAATTGACATGGCCATTATTTAAAACAGTGTGGAAGCTCCTCAAAAAAATTAGAAACTGAATCAACATATGACTTTCTGAGCATATATACAGAAGAATTTAAACGATATGTGAAAGAGACATTTGCAATCCCATTTTTATTGTAATTATATTCACAATTGTCAAGATATGTAATTAGCCTAAATTTCCATCAGTAAAAAATGGATAAAATAAGTTTTATACACACAATAAAGTACCATACAGCCTTTAAAAAGGAGGAAATTCTGACATTTGTGACCATGTGGATGAAACCTGGGGAAGATGTTCAGGTTCATTCCTGATCCAAATACTTACTATGTGATCAGTTAAATAAGCCCAGCACCTTAAGGAAAATATGTATGATGTCACTTATATGGATAATCTAAAAAGTAAAACTTATATGCATAACAAGTAGAATGGCGGTTATCAGAGGATATAGGAGAAGGTGGAAAGGAAAGGGATAAGTTAGATCAAAGAGTACAAAGCTTTAATCAGAGTACAGGAGTAAGATTGTTGCCCACCAATCTAAGTATTGTTAACAATAGTGCATATTTCAAATTTGCTAAGATAGTGAACTATAAATGTTGTTACAACAAACAGTGTTAAATACTCGAGGTAATGGGTATGGTAATTGGCTTAACTGTACCACTTCACAATATATAGATGTATTAAAATAATATGGCATCCTGTGATATTTATAAACTAGTTTAAATATTTTAAATGTATCTTATAAGTTAACCAGACAATACCTAAATATTTTACAATCATTAATTGAGCAATGAGTTTTTATAATTTTATTGGTGCATTATAGTCCCACATCACAGCATAGTTCATTAGTGATCATGACATACATGCACACAGCACTTGAGTTTTCCTCCCTCCATACTCCCACCTTCCCCACACAGGATCTTGAGATTGGCATTGTTATTCACACATATGTACATATCAGTGGAAGTGTTTCTTTCATTAGTCCTCCTTACCCCCATCCTCCCCTAGACCACCTCCCTCACTCCACTGGGGGTTTCTCCTCCATTATCTAATGTCCTTCTTGTAATATTACCTGAATTTTAGCAAGAAAAAAAATCCAATATCCCAAGAAAGAATATTTTATCAAAGAAACTTTGCAATTGAAATCTAGGTACTCTTCAATTATAATGAATATATTTGACCTAGAGATGATAAAATTGAGTTTAATTTTTATCAAATGGATATCTGCATTATTATACTTTATGTTTCTGGGCAATATTCTTTTGAACAAAATATTTGAATTAGTTTAAGATGTTAAGCATTGCAGTGGGAATGGATTCTGGGTACATGACAACATGGGTATAATTCCCTTTCTTTTCACATCTAAAGACTACATACAGTCTTCCACTTCGGTGAGTTGCAGGATATATGAGAGACAGAGAATGAGGACTGGGTTCTGAGGATCTCCAAGGGCCACATACGTTTTTGGAGAGAAATATAAGAGAGACATATAATATGAAGATCAGGAAGTGGAAGACTTGGCTAGTTACTGATCATAAGAAATCTGTGTGGTCAAGGGAATTTATATATCAACACTATTATTAGAATGTTCAATTTCTTATAGCTCAAATATACAGAATAAAGAGACAAGCAATAGAAGAAATGAAAGAGTGTTCTTCCTCATCAAGGCTATGGAATGGAAGGTTTCTTGCAGGTTCATCAAGAGTGACCTGATAGTTTGCTTTCTTTTACAAATGTGGTTCACTTTCTGAGATATTATTGGCCTTTAATTGTTTATAAGATAGTGATCACATAGGGAGTAAGTTTTTAACTTCCCCACATGGTAGAGTCACCTGGGAGTTTAGAATGAAGAAATAGAAAACCATCACCAACAACAAAATGATGTGTGTTTCTGTTGGACCTCATGTCTTCACCGCAGACCATAGAGATTAGGTATTAATAAGTATTACTAGATCACAGACACTAGTGTTTTAAAAGTCTTCCCAGTTTATTCTAACATGGAGCAAATTGAAAATCACTTTGGAGCAATGACCTAAGCCAAAACCTATATCTAAGGCCTTTTGAGCTGATATGGTAGAAAGCATACTTATAACTTCAAAGTGGATGGTTCAGACAGAACATAGAACACATATTTTGAAGATTTCTCAATTAATTCATTTAATAGACACATAAGTGACATTGTGAAGGTGATGATAATCAGAAGAAAATTGTTTTTCCTAACTTTCTATTCTTTATTTTGTGCTTATCATACCAAATAGCTTTTGGCTACTTTAAGTCAGTCATTTCTTTGACTATTGCAGTAAAATGATATTATCAGAGAAGTAAGGAAGCATGTTGCTAAAACACCCACTGCATGTCCATTTCTGCTTACTGGGGGAGGGTAGGAGTTGAGGAACATAGGAAAAGAAACTGCACCGCAGTTCTCTGAGTGTTCCAAGTAGCCATGTAGTAGTTTGAGTATATAAATTTACAGTATTTTCCCCCTCAAATATTCATTAATATATAGGAAAAGAATAAAAATAGAGAAAATGAGAAGGGTAATTCATCAGAGTTTTAAAAACTGCCTTACTTTAGTTTTGAAGCAGAATAAATCTATATTATAATATTTAGACTAGAGGAGTTTATCTCTGTATCTTTGGAAAAATAATGTGGATTCTGAATAGCAGTAGAAAAGTTGACTTGTAATTTGTATTCATAAATGTCTTCATATGCTAAGGGCCTTTTGATACTGTATCTTTGAACCATTCAGATAAAAGTAATGTTTGAGCTTTAATGATCTTCATATCCTGTTGGTAGGGTCTGATCATAGAATCAAGCCTTGGATATCTTCCATTAAAGCATAAGTACAGTGAACATTTTATGTGCTCTGGAATCTACTTTCTAGTTAGGATTTTATGCAGAATGAAGAGTAATGGGTTTTAAATTCTTTGACTATATATTGGATTTCAGTACTTAGAAACATTATTATTATTGGGGGTACATGTTTATTAAACAGTGTGGAAAAATTAATCACTAAACTATATTTGGCCCTTTTTAAAAGATATTTTAGTATATCTAGTTTAATTGTTTTGATATACAGTTTGCTTTTTTTCAACAAAAATGTAATTAGGAGCCGGGCGTGGTGGCGCACGCTTGTAATCCCAGCATTCGGGAGGCTGAGACCGGAGGATCTGGGTTCGCGGCCAGCCTCAGCTACCTAGTGAGGCACTCCGCAACTTAGTGAGACCCTGTTTCAAAATAAAAGAATAAAAAATAGGGCTGGGGGTGTAGCTCGGAGGTAGAATGCCCCTGAGTTCAATCCCCAGTACCACAAAAAAAAAAAAAAAATGTAATTAGAATATGAAATACAGCCAGGGGTGGTGGCACACGCTTGTAATCCCAATACTTGGGAGGCCGAAACCGGAGAATCCGGCTTGGCAGCCAGCCTCAGCGACATTGTGAGGCCCTCTGCAACTTAGTGAGACCCTGTTTCCAAATAAAGAATTAAAAAAATAGGACTGGGAGTGTAGCTTGGAGGTAGAAAGACTCCGGCTTCCGTTCCCATTACAACACACAAAAAAAGATATTTTAATACATCTAGTTTAATTGTTTTGCTATACAATCTGCTTTTTTTCAATAAAAATATAATTAAAATAAGAAATGCCATAAGCTGCTCAAAAGATTTTGCATTCAAAAAAAGTAGTACATAAGTTCTTGTGAAGAAAATCCTGTAATTTCTAGTTAATACTTTAAATAAGCATATTGCTTTTTTTTTCCTCCTACTAAAAAGTGTTCCAAAACTTATTCCCTTTTAAGTCATAAGATAAAGACTTTTGTCATGATTTCAAGATTTAGAAAAACAAATATGTTAAACTTAGACTGTAATTAACTTATTCATCTATGAATTTTTTTTTTACAATCTATGAATATTTTTAACCTGGAAAATGGCAAAAAATGTGTCAGCTTTATATGCGAGTATGAAATAAATATTTCTAAATGACTTCTCTTGTTTATTTTCCAGGTTTTGAATGTTTATACCTTCTAAAGGATGCTCTTTGTACTCGGCATTTGCCCCCTATTTTTATGACACAGAGAGAGAGAGAGGAGAAGGGGAGTCTCTTTTTTCATAGGTAAATCATGGTTTATGTTTTGTGTTTAAGGAAATCCATTAGAAACTAAAGAGTTACTTTCTGTAGTTTGAAGGAACTTATGTTAAAATGTCATAGCAAAATAATGGGAAAGGAAACCAAGACCTAATCGTGCCAGCAGTAATTGACAGCCTATCATAAGGTTTAATGAAATAGATTAAGCAGGCAGATTACACAGAATTCAACCCTAACTCTACCAGCTATATGATCTTGGGCAAACTACCTAAACTTTTAGTGTTCAGTTTATCTGTAAAATGACCACGATAACAATCAATTTATATGTCCTTTATGATTGTCGAGTGAGTTAATATTTCAAAAGTACTAAATGCATTTTCCACAGTAATTACTATATATGTACATATGCATGTTCTATATGTAATGAAAGGCAGTTGTTTTTCCAAGTGTTATTCGTTTTACCATTTGCTTCTCCATTTTATTATTTTTCCGTCTTAGTCTATAGGAGCACATGGTGATACCATTAATTGATAAAGACAGATCAATCAATTTGGGAATACTGACTAGCTTAAAATTTAAGGTGATGACAGGTCCACTGGCCAAACTCATATCAAATGCCTGGTGGTGGCTTCATCAGCTACAAATAGTCCAACTGATTCCATTCTGACTTGTGCTTATTTTCTCAAATTTTACTAAGCAAACGAAGAACTATCATAAATAAGCAGTCATATGCAATAAGTGAATTGTTTGTAACATATATTCACTTTATAAATTATATAGTTGACGATGTGCATTTAATTGTACACTTTGAAATAAATGCTGTACAAACCATCAATTTTACATAATTGCTTCAATAACTAATTTGCTAGTTCTTAAAGTAGCATTATTCGAGAAAATACATAGCTATTAAATTGTTGCAACCCACGGAAATGAAGTCATCATTTGAATTGCAATACATAAATGTCTAAAGCCTAATAACTGGAAAATTACAGTAAAACCCCTTATAAACATACATATTACTGTAATAAAGTGGCCTGCCAAAAAATTTAAAATGAATTAAGTCCAAAAAGATGAAATTAATCTAACTGGCATTCACAAATCAAATCCAAGGACAGCAAATATTAAAAATAACAAGCAACTCAAGAGAGCATTGATGTATTATTATTGATAATGAGGAATTCTCCCTGAAGACTTGGAAATTAAAACTCTAAGCATGTATTTATACATGATATGAACTTGGAACTTTTAACAAATTACATATTTCTTTTATTTACAGTCACTCTTCATTATTTGTGAAATCCCTATATTGCTTTTGTAATCATGTAGCAACATGAACAGATTGGGAGGAAAAAAACAAAAAACAAAATTAAAAAAACCACTTGAGTAAGTGCACATTCTCCCAGTGGAGATCAAGAACGTGACACCTGCATTGTAGTTTTGTAGTTTCAGCTCTCACACCATAAACAAATGTCCTTTTCAGTACAATAAATGCCATATTTTTACATTTTTTGTGCTTATTGTTAGTGATTTTGCTTTTGAAAATGACCCCCATCATAGTTCTGAAATGTCTAAGGTTCCTAAACACAAGAAGACTTTGATGGATCATATGGAGAAAATATAGTGTTAGATAAATTCCATCCAGGCTTTAGTGATCATGCCATTGGCCTTAAATTCACTGATGATGAATTAGCTATATGATGTTTCACAGATGAAGAAACAGGAAATTCATTGTTATGTGCCCAAGTTGCTCTGGAAATGTCTAAAGTAACATTTATAGGGAGTGAGGTAGATATGGAAAAATATAGGTCCAATTTTGGATTTATGAGAAAATATCCAATAAGAAAATGTTAGTAGACAACATTTTCATAAGTCAGAAAAGCAAAGAAATTGTAGGTCATTTTACCTCCAGTCAGGAAAATGCCAGTTTAGAAATACTGCATTGTTATTTGTAAGAAATATGTATTCGATACTTTTTAATATAAAAATACATAAAGAACAAAATTATGTCATTTGCAGGAAAATGAGTGGACCTGGAGAATATTGTTGCGTTGGATTAGCTAGTCAAAGAAAGTGAGGGTCATATGTTTTCTTTCATATGGGAAAGCTAGGGAGTATGTGGGACTCCAGTGGAGCTGGGGAAGTGGTCTACCGAAATAGGAGGGGGGAATCTATGAAAGAGTCACTTTCACTAAGATTATGTATATATGTGAGAATACCAGTGTCAACTTCAATATCTTATATGGGGGGGAGTGGAGAAGGGGCCAGGAAGAAGCCCCCCAAGTGCTGTGTGCCAGTGTGCAACCATCACTATAAACTACATTATGATGTGAGACTATAATGCACCAATGAAAATATTAAAGTATATAAATACATGTGGCAAAAAATAACTAGATGTAGGCTTTATCTGGTAGTTAGAATTTTAATAAATTTATCAATGAAGTACAACCTGTCAATCCACAAGAAGAGTACCAATTAATGGTATTCAAGATTAATTTTAGCATAAAACCCACCTGAAGCTTATATTTTACAAATATTGTTAGACTGAATTCTTAGAATTCTTACAATAATTACAATAATAGAATTCTTAAAATTATTACAATGATTTGCAAATACAAATTTATTTTCCACCTTTTTAGTTATTAGAAGCAAACAATTGGAATGTGGTGGAATAAATAAATAATTAAATAATTAGTTAATTAATTTAATTAAATTGCACATCTTTTAAAAATAGGGAGCAGCCAGGTACAGTGGGCACATGCCTGTAATCCCTATAATTAGGTGGTTGAGACAGGAGGATAACAGGTTTGAGGAGTCTCAAATGTAGTGAGACTTTCAGCAATCTAGCAATGATTTATTTCAAAACAAAAATAAAAATACCTGACTCTGTAGCTCAGACATAGAATGTTCCAGAATTCAGTTCCCAGTACCACAAAAAAGTCAACAAAATTTTGAACAATTATAAAAAGTCTTATCAATGGTGATTAACAATATTTAAATTACTTAAAATCAAATTTTCTTTTGTAACACCAAATTTTTAATGAAGCCTTGCTCATTATTCCCAAACCATGAGGAATTTATCATATGTGAAAATAAAAATATGTATTTCAAATATTGCATATTAGCTTGGTGTAATTCTGGGCTCCTGTAATCTCTGTACTCAGGAGGCAGAGAAAGGAGAATTGCAGGTTTGAGGCCAGCCTTGGCAACTTAGTGAGGCCCTCAGAAGCTTAGTGAGAACCTATTACAAAATAATAAATAAGAAATCCTATGGTTGTAGCTTGGAAGTGAAATGTCCCTAGGCGCAATTCTTAATACCCGAAAAATAAAATAAAAAATTGAATATCAGACAACTCTTTGTATTAAATGTTACCACATTTTCTTTTTTTTTTTTTTTACCAAATATTCACATTGTGTTATTTCTGTAATTGTGTTAAATTAATAAGATTTGAGAATTTATTTTAATATTCTATAATTACATCACAGTGTTTTAAAAATAAGATAATTCAAGAAACAAAACATTTATAATTCTAGATAAAGCTGTACAGATATTAAATTTGATTTCTGTCTCTGTTGACATTCTCACTGTAATAATCCAAAACAACTAACCACAGATCTTAGAGGGAGGAGGATTTATTCCCTCACAGTTTTTGGAGATTTCAGGGTTTCTTCCGTGTCAGGACATTATGACAGGGAGCAGAGAAAAGGAGAAAGCAAGGGCCCTGGTTTCATATCATGGAGGGTAGAAACAGACAGAGGGGGAGATCAAGGCTTTTCTCTCATACTATAGAGGCCAGAAATAGAGAGAATAGGGAAGCAAGAGGATACAAAGACAGAAGCACAGTCCCTAGGGCCAGTCTCCCAGAGACGCACTTTCTCCAGCCACACCTCACTGGCCACGTAGCAAATCCATTACATCTGTTTATCTACTCCTGAGATTCCAACCCTTATGACTTAATAATATCAACCCTGAACATTAATGCATGAGCTTTTCTGGGACCGTTCTACATGTAACAATAGTCTATATTTTCTTTGAACCATGTATTTGCCAAGTGATACTTGTGATAGCCATGAAATGCTAATATGAAGTGTAATAGAAATTAATTTAATTTTAAACTAAGTGGTCACAGAGAAATTGGAACACCTGTAAAATGGTGCACTTGTTACGGTATAAATAGAGTTTTCTCTTACTCTCTAGACCCCAGGGTATATTGTGAGTAGCACTTACTGAACATACGATATGTATCATGAACAGCTAGAGGTTTTTTTTTCTCATGCCCTTTAAATCCTCTCAACAATCTTACATTGCATGTCTTAATATATTCATTTTTTAGATAAGGACACAGACGTTCATAGAGGTTGCAGTTATCAGAACTGCTTATCTAGAAAATGGATTCAAGTAGCTTCAAATTTTATGCACTTTTATTAAGCATATCACATTGTTAGAAATTGAATTTTTGCCTTATCTAATTTCTAATTGGTTGCATAATGATATATTAATATTGCAATTTTTCAGATCATTACTGAACACTTTAAGTGCATTTTAGTGACAGAAAATGTGCTAGATTGATTGCTTTTGCATGACCATATAAATAATGGTTATTTAAATGAAGGATTTAGCTACTAATAAAAATTATATTTATCTGTTATATCATGACTATAAAACAATATTCACCTATTAAAATAATATTTAACATATTTCATTTTATCATAGGTATACATAATTCAATTTAGATGTTTGTAATTTAAGAGCAATGACATATGTTCAGTAATTAACATTCCCCCATTTTAATTTTCTAATGTACTTCATATGTTTTTATTACAAAATTGAAAATATATTTGTATTCTCCAGATAATGACACTTACCAAGGTTCATAGTTTTGGACAAATTATTTACACAATTTAGGTCAATTAATTTAAAATAAATAACACTATGCAGCCGGGCGTGGTGGCGCACGCTTGTAATCCCAGCATTCGGGAGGCTGAGACCAGAGGATCCAGGTTCGCGGCCAGCCTCAGCTACCTAGTGAGGCACTCCGCAACTTAGTGAGACTCGGTTTCAAAATAAAGAATAAAAAAAATAGGGCTGGGGGTATAGCTCAGAGGTAGAATGCCCCTGAGTTCAACCCCCAGTA
>PVLC010005617.1:0-75004 GCA_004027655.1 Graphiurus murinus
TTTTTATTCTTTATTTTGAAACCGAGTCTCACTAAGTTGCGGAGTGTCTCACTAGGTAGCTGAGGTTGCGGAGTGTCTCACTAGGTAGCTGAGGCTGGCTGCGAACCCGGATCCTCCGGTCTCAGCCTCCCGAATGCTGGGATTACAAGCATGCGCCACCACGCCCGGCGAGATGTTTATCTTTTATCTGGGTCACTGTTCAGGAAATGTTTTGGGTCAGTAATGTACTGTTTATGAGAATCACTTTCCAGAGAGTCACCAATAGATAGGATGTAGGTATTTTAATAAAATCCAAACACTAAGGGGTATGGGGTATGTCAAGCTTGGGACGTGATTATTCCCTTATGTGAAATTCCCAGCTGAACTTCTAGAGTTCCTTCCAACACAGACACAGGGTACATTCTTCAGAGTTTGTTCTTATGAAACTAATTCACGTCATGAATAAGTTACACTGACATCTCTGTTAAGATCCTAGTCACCTAACAATGTCCATATTAGGCCAGAGGAAACATTTGTCTTTTGTCTTTGGACTACAAAGGACCCTCATACAGATAAACTTTGAATATGACTGTTGCTGTAGCCATCAAATCCTTTACCTTCTCTTAGGTAAATTATTGCAAACATGGGCTAATAACAAAATAGAGACTAGCAAACAAATAGGCAAAAGAACACCTAAAACAATTAACAATTACTTAACCAGAGTTCATTTCCAGATCAGACCAGACCATATAAATGGTAAGCAGCCTATGAGTAGAACTTTATTATTCTGCCTCTAAACCAATACTTCAGAAAATGGAATATATGAGGACTCCCCAAAGAGTTATTTCACCCCATTCCAAATACTGATTTTCTGTGTTAATCAGCTTTCTGTTGCTGTAACAAAGTACCTGAGAAAATCAACTAAGAATAGCAAGGATCTTGGCTCAGAGATTTTTTTTTTTTTTCGGTACTGGAGATTGAACTCAGGGGCATTCTACCTCCGAGCTACACCCCCAGCCCTATTTTTTTTTATTCTTTATTTGAAACCGAGTCTCACTAAGTTGCAGAGTGCCTCACTAGGTAGCTGAGGCTGGCCGCGAACCCGGGTCCTCCGGTCTCAGCCTCCTGAATGCTGGGATTACAAGCGTGCACCACCACGCCCGGCTGGCTCAGAGATTTAAATGTTTCACCATGGCCACTTGTCTCTGTTGGTTTTGAGCCTGAGGTGAGGTGGAACATCATGGCAGAAAATGTTTGACATCAAATCTGCTCACAAAATGGCCAACAGGAACCAGAAGAAAGCAAGGGGCTGATATTTTATACCTTGTATAAGGGTATACATGACATACTCTTCCAGGGCATGCCTCCAATGATCTACTTTCTCCAAATAGGTCCTACCTCCTACAGTTTCCACCAGCACCCAGTGGTCCATTAAACTATCACTCTGTCAAGAGATTAATATAATTATGAGGTTATATCATTCATGATCCACTCATTTCCCTAAAGCTCCAAGTTTTAGCATTGTCGCACTGGGGACCTACCCTCAACATATGAGCCTTTGGAAGACAATTCCAGATTCAAACCATAACAATCCCCAAAATTCAAAACCAAAGTAGTAGTTTATTCTTCTAAACCAGAGAGAGAGAGAGAGAGAGAGAGAGAGAGAGAGAGAGAGAGAGAGCTCAAAGCACTGTTATCCTTAATAGGTGTATCTACTCAGAAATATCTTCTCAGAATTTTTTTTTGTAAAAGTGAAGTTGGTTCTGAAGGCTGACAGTTCCATAAGGGGAAGAAGGATTGGGCAGCTGATACTTCCACGACTAATATCAGTCCGGGTCTCCACTGCAAGACCACAGCCAGAGTCATGCCCTAAGTCACCTACCAATGAGACTGAGGCATACAGTTGATGAATTTAGAGTCTTAACTGGTTTTCCAGAAATTGATATAGAGCAACGGCATGCTGCCCTGTGTGCACAGAAGCCAATATTATGACACTAGCTATTTTGCAAAAAGAAAAGGCTTTATTGCACAGTAAAACCAAACAAGGAGACCAGGAGCTAAAAGCATCTCAAATCTGATTTCCTGATCAGCTAGTAGCAGAAGAATTTACAGAAAGGAAGAGAGGAGATGTTGCTTCTTGTTTGGATGGTTAAAGGGAGTGTTTCAGGGTTATTTGTTCAAGTGTAAAGGGTCACCACACCTCTTCAGAGGTCTTATGTTTCTTTCCAGGGTGATTTATTATGTTCTGTGGGGGATATTTTGAGCATTTATCATCACAAATCATTAACATAACAAACTGGTTTTTCTGCACATGTCCATTCTTAAAAACCCAGTTCTATACCATCCTTAAGTAAATTCTGGAGGCTTTTCCTGAAAGATAACTTGAGCATTTTGTTACATAAGGTATATTTGAGTGTATTTAGGCAGTACTTAGACACTTTCAAAATCTCCTGAGTAAGCACTCAAGACTATTAAGTAATTAGAGTTAATCTATAGAAAAAGGCTACTACATTTTTGTCTATTGCTATTTCCATTATACAACATTGCAGAAATGATAAGTCACTCTGCCATTTTTCCTGAGGCTAGTAATTAGTTTAGTTGAAGTCCCCTAGAAATGAAGCCTGAAGCAACGATTGGATACTGATACATTACTTGGATGCTACAAACTCAGGGCACAGAGTAGAATAAAAAGAGAGAAACAGGAAGAGAAGATAGGGAAATAAAGCAACATCTGATGCATGAGCTACTACCATAATGTGCCATATTTGCTTCCCAAATATATGCAACAAATCACTCATCAGATATTTCTAGAAAAACTGCATGGAAAGAAAGTGCCCTTGAGATATCAGTGTGAGAGAGGGACAAAATGAATGTTATATGCATGTTTATCCCATATCTTCTATTCCTATTTGCCAAATTTTACTCCATGCAGGGTTACTTAATGGCTCTAGGCTTCAAGGTGGCACTTCCTGGTACCATAGAGTATCAGGTTATATGCCCTACCATAGCAAAAGCATCCTGAAACTGTGAGCATGGGGCTGGTATTCCTGATTGGAAAGTAGTGGCAAGGGGTTGGTTCTGTTATTGCTGATGAATAATATAGGTCATACCTAGGTAGAGGAACATGGAAATGACTGAGTTTTCTGGAGGTGGTGGAATCATGGAATCTGAGGAATCACATGAAATGAATGTATTATATCAATGCACAATGATGACTACTTTCAAAGAAAAATAGTAAGATACTATTAGCCAAATATGAGTGACCTAAGCCAGAAGCACAAATTCGAGTTGTCTTGAGGGTTACACCATGCAAGGGGTTACATGAACTTGTATAGCAACAGAAAAAAAAGTCATAAATCAAATAAATGCATTGGTGGGTGCATTAGGTATGTGGGCAGCACAGCAGAGTGGAAAAATATTTTCTATAGGTTTCAGATATTATAGTACTATTGCCTTTAGGGTTGGTGGAGGCTGGTGTCTGCTGAGCTTAGTGATACATTCCAAGAGCTTTATAGATACAGAGGTTGAAATCAAATGACTGTTTAAAGGTACTAAGATAGCCCAAGATAATTTTGTCTCTTGACCTACATCATTCTCTCTCTCCACAATCATGATGTTCTAGTCAGCCAAGGTCAAAAGTCTGTATTATCTTTAGTAGAGATGTGGATGCTTCAGAGAATTGCAATTTACAGTCCTATACACCAATATTTGCTTATTGTTAATATTTTAAAGAAATTCATTAGTTACATGGTCAGTGGCACTGAATACAGAAAATGTCCAATTTTTTTGCCTTTCCCCTACCATCCTAGTTGACATGCTCCATCCTTAGCCACAAGTCAATTCTCATCACAAGAGTGGAATACAGAGGGCAAACTATGCTCAGCACCAGGCTTCTGTCACATTTGAGGTTTAGTGAGTACCAATCCAATGCTAGATCTCTTAAGCCCTGATTCCTGCTTTACATGACTCCATCCTCCTAATATATCTCTCTTCTGTATTTCCCAGCATCCAGAAATAAATTTCTACTTTATTTCTTAAAACCCTAGTATGTTCCTACCAGGTTTCCTCCCAGATACTGGTACATTCTTCCTGCTATCCATCCTTGTTCAGGGCAGCCCTTTATCCCTCAAACAGAAATCTTTACCCTCAACTTGAAATCTTTATATCAGCCTGATCCATTTTTCCTTTTCTCCGTTCTATTTGCCTGATTATACGCTTATTTGCTACTTTTGACATGTACATGGAGGAAAAAAAAAGGAAAAATATGGGGAAGTAAATAGAACAAATAATGGTATGTGCATTTATGAATGCATCACTATGAATATCACTGTCATGTAAAATTAAAATTGACCAATAAAATTATTAAAAATCCAAATTATAAGCCAGGCATGGTGGCGCACGCTTGTAATCCCAGCATTTGGGAGGCTGAGACCGGAGGATCCGGGTTCGCGGCCAGCCTCAGCTACCTGGTGAGACACTCCGCAACTTAGTGAGACTCGGTTTCAAAATAATGAATAAAAAGTAGGGGTGGGGGTATAACTCAGAGGTAGAATGCCCCTGAGTTCAATCCCCAGTACCACCAAAAAAAAATCCAAATTATAACTGATAATACTTTCTCTAGTTATCCTCTCGTACTTGAGTAGGGGTAAAGGAAAATTTTCCCTCTGCCCTCTCCATAGTCCATAGACAGCTAAGGGTGTTTCAGGGTAGGGGTGGAATAAACTGAAAAGATTAAATAGAATAAAGGAGCCCATCATGTTGGCACATATGTGTAATCCCAGTACTTAGGAAGCTTGAGGCAGGAGAATCAAAGGTTCAAGGACAGCCTCAGTAACTTAGGCCCTCAGTAATCTAGTGAGATACTGTTTCAAAATGAAAAACAGAAGGGCTGAGAATGTAACTCAGAGGCAGAATGACCCTAGGTTTAGATTAAAAGCATGCAAATTTACTAAGATGCAAAAAGGGGAAATCTAAGGAGTGTGATTACTCAACCAGTTAACATTATCCGCAAATTTATATAACTTATTTGTATGTGGGAGGGAGGATGAGTGAAGAATGAATGATCCTAGGGAGAGCAATTAGCTTATAAAAGATTACCTTTAGAAATTGAATAAGCCTAAGGGACAGATATTACTTTTTAATGGAAGTCTTTCCAACTTCAGTTGTGGTTACATTCCTGAAGTATTCTTTTCTGAGACATCTAAATATATTTCAGGGTGAGGATGGAAAGAAATTGTCCAGCCTTTGCAATTTTCTCTTAATATTAATGAGGAGAATTCCAAGAAAAGCCTCTCCCTGCTCTTGGAGTGAGGAGATCAAAAATGCTTTTAATAACTTCCTTCAGAACAAATTACTCAATTTTTCAACATGCTAAAAAGACAAAACAAAACATATTTTGTATATGTTCACAGTATTGTTCTTTAAGCCCCAACACTTATCCTCTCATCAGAGTTTACAGCTTATCCAGTTGCCAATCTATGTCTTGTCCTAACATTTGAGTTTTCTGCCTATTCCAAGATCTTTGCTCTTTGCACCATGAATACTAAGGCATCATTTTGTTCTATATTATTTTAAAAATATACTTCATATCATGAATAGTGAAACATTATTTTTTTCTATATGATTTTAAAATACACTTCAAGTCAAATAATTAATATAATCCAAACAACATAATTGTAATCTCCAAGACTGCATATGTTATTTATTCTTATAATTTTAATGTGCTATTTCCAGTCTTATAGATTACTCATATTTACTTTTCTTGTTTTATTTCTGTAGATACAGATATCACAGGTTAAAAAAATGAAACTTTATAAAGAGTTTTCTTTTCTTTCTATTAGATATTCAATGGTGAATATGTGCCCTGAAATAGTACATTTAGGGAGATATTGAGTCTAAAATTTTATAAACCTTTTCCCCTAATTTGAGTCCTAGAGAACATACTGTTTATTGGCTTGCTAAACTAATTTGCACGCTTAGTAAATCAATCTTCAAGAAGTTAAAAATCAACCCTCCTCAAAGCAGAGTTTATTTTTAATACAAGACAATTAGAGTTTATGGTATTCAGAAATGAAAATGCAATGCACAAAGTTAATTTGCTGTCAACAATCCCTTGCTTCCTTCCCCATAGAGGGGTTAATTAGAAAGTGAAATCTTATTTCAGTCCTTTTCTTTGGGAAATTTTGTCTTTTTAGAAAATTACATATAAAAAAAGACAAATTCCCTGTTAAAATGCTGGCAAGCCAGGACTCCTTCATAGGCTCTTTTTTAATTTTCCATTAAACGATCCATGAAGACATAGAGAAGTTAAAAAATTAAATAGCAATGGAAAGGAAAGATAGCAGCCAGCCATTTACATGAATCCTATGAGGAATTCCCCCTAATTACTAAGCTGATATGGCCAGATTGAAAATACATTTAATGGCCTCTGCAGGCTTAAGCCCAATTAAAACATAATTTAGGTATAAAGAGGAAACAGTCTAGCCCCATGATCCCTTTTTTCCTTAAATCTATTATCTGCATTTACCATTAAACCAGAAAGTTGCCTCCTCATTGCATACCTCTTGGCACATAGTAGTTGTTCAAAAACATGTTTCTAATGAATGAATGTATGTGAAATGCTTTTGAAGGTGGCCAGGCTTATTTCACATTTTTTGTGGCACTGTTATTCTCTTTTGTATGTTTCCTTGGACTTAAAATACTACAGACTTGGAGAAAATGTAGAGTAACATCATCCTATCAAATATATCTATATCTATATACCTATATCTATATATTTATGTATATATATATTTTTTTCTTGCCTTTAGACTGAGTGGTGGTGGTAGTGGCAGAGATGGGAAGCATCCAAATGAGGCATGGTGCTTGTTACTGGTGGAACTAAAGTTTTTCAATTAACCAAAAGATAAAGCAATTTCTTATTATGTAAAATTTACTCTGAGCTGGACATGGTGGCATATGTCTATAATACTAATACTTGTGAGGCTGAGACAGGAAGATTGCAGGTTTGAAGTCAGCCTCAGCAACTTAAGGAGGCCCTCGGCAACTTAGAGAGACCATTTTATAAATAAAAAGTAAACTTGGGCTGGGGATGTAGTCTGGAGGTGGAATGACCCTGGGTTCAAATTCCCAGCACTGCACACACAAAAAAATTATACTCTGAATTATTGGAAAATTACCAGTGGTGCAATAAATATATTATGTACATTCAACAGGGAGATACATACTTAATGCAGGAAATTGGCCCAAGGGCTGTACATTGAATTACCTCCACTCTAAGAGATTACTGCAAAGTGAAAAAGGTAATGGGACCCTTTAGAACTGAGCACATTGGAAGGATAAATTTATATTTCCAGAAGCAAAGGAGGTAAGAAAAGGCAGAAATGTTCTTACAATGCCAGAAAACAATAGAGTGACACCTAAATTCACAAGTATAGGGGCTATAGTGAAAGAACAGAAGGGAAAAATAAGAGAGATTCTGAGAAGCACTGAGAAAAAAAGATTATTTTTGAAGGAACAAAACTTATATCGACATTGTAGGCAGAAGTGCCAACAGTAACATTAGAAACCAAAAGACTGTATACCCACTCCTGGGTAGAAATTCCTGTTACTGGGTAATAATCCCTTTCTTGGTTCTTACTTCTTCCAATACAGAAAGAATGTATACAGAAAGCACAAAGTATAAGAGGTCTATTAAAGTAAGTGGGGGCCAGTACAAAAGAAGGCTATGATAAATAAAGGGGGGATAAGTTATGTTCCAGAGAAAAGAGGTCTGGAATGGAATGCTTGCTGGAGTGGAAAAGGTGTGTAATGAAAAAAGTTATGCTTCAAAGAGAAGGTCAGGATTGGTCTGTTTTCAGTGATCGAACATGGCAGGGAGTGAGTCTTCTAAGTAGCAAGCTTTATTCAGTCTGGAAACCTTTCTCTCTAATGCATATGCATTTGGGGAGTTCACTCTGTCTTTGTACTATAGCTTAGTTCTTCTGGTGTCTAAGTGAAACCCCACAGGGAGTTATACATGCTATTTTTGGGGGGGCCAGGATTAAACTATTTTAAAATATGCTTACATGATATGTAAATGTTGAAAATTTGGGACAATCAAACACTACAGCAAAGAATGCATAATTTCTAAACACATAAAAGGAAAAAAAAGAAAACTTAATAAATCTAATAAAGCATAGGAGCATAAAAGAAGTATGGAAAGGATGAGGTAAAGAGAGACACAAAATACGAGGTTATTATAAACACAATTATATCGTTAACTCGTTACCAACCAAAAGGTTTAGTCTGCTCACTACAGGATGGAAATCCATAAATTAGTGGAGAAACAAGGTAGGAGGTAGAGAAGAATACCTTATATAAAGAACTTAAGTAAATGTATATCTAGTCATACATGGGTAGGTACTAGAGTAATCATTAATCCTGCAATAGCCCTTATATTTGTCTCCAATTTTAATGTTATCTAAAAGTCATCAGATGTTCTGGGTTCTATAAATTTAAAGAAAGATTATTGACTTGAAGATCTATTACCATTTTTCTCTTGTTCCTTTTTGCTGGAATAGAAGACTGTAGCAATTAATCTATTCATCATTTAGGTGAGACTCTTCTGTAAACTTTCGAAGTAGGGGGAGTAAGAAAACAAAAAGTGAGATTGCAAAGGACAAATTGCAAACACCAGGTTGACCCAACAGGAAGGTTCAGTATCATTAATCACAATAAATATGGATAGACTAAACTATAAATGTTTATACTTTCACAATGAAAAGCAAAATGCACCTTCAAATGATTTACAAAGTCACCTGGTAAAATATCCAAAAGCTTATATTAGGTTATTAATAAAAAATAACTGGAATATGGCCAGACATGTTAACACATGCCTCTAATCCCAGTATTTGGAAGGCTGAGACAGGAAGATCGCAGGTTTGAGACCAGCCTCAGCAACTTAACAATGTTTCTCAGCAACTTAACAAGACACTGTTTTCAAATTTAAAACAATAATAATAAAATAGGGCTGCGGGGATAGTTCAGTGGTAGAATGACCCTGGGTTCAATTCCCAGTACCCCACCCCCCAAAATAGCTGGAATTGATATACAAATATGAGAATAAATAGACATTAAGGCAAATACATGTATTATTTAATTAAAAAGTAAAAAGCCAATGTAGAAAAATTTAAATTTTTCCATCTAACCACATAATCTCTCAATATATAAAGCAAATTTAACAAATATAAAGAAGGAATGAATGGATTCTCAGTTACAGTGGGAAAGCTTATTATATCCCAAGGATGCAAGGCTGCTTTAACATTCACAAATCAATAAATCTAATTCACCACATTAATAGAGCTAAGAACAAAAATTGCATGATTATATCAATAAATGCAGAAAAAGCATTTGACAAAATCCTCTCTCAATAATGGATAGATAAAACAGAAAATTAGTAAGAAACTATTAGACTTGAAAAACAAATTTTAAGAGATTGAGTTTTTCTATGACTATTAAGCCTCGCCTGGCCGTGCTGGACATAACTGACAATCCTCACCATTTTTTCCTG
Organism: Graphiurus murinus; assembly: GCA_004027655.1. NCBI lineage: Eukaryota > Metazoa > Chordata > Mammalia > Rodentia > Gliridae > Graphiurus > Graphiurus murinus. The sequence continues at coordinate 9,530 of PVLC010005617.1, forward strand.
CAGCACTTTGGCATTTCTCTATGGCCTTTTTCCCCTATGCTTTAGGGTACCTGGGAGGATGTGCAGATATGACTCCAGCAAAATCAGTGAGGGAACTGCACATCAGTTTTCTTTGCTTATAGGCACTTACAAACTTCATGGGGGAAATAATTCTAGTACTCTCAGACAGCTGAGTCTTGTCAGTCAAAGCATTACATACGTTTTATTTTCTGTATCATAAATACTTGCTTTTCCTTCTTGGATTCCTACTTTCTTCTCTCTTTTATTCTTATCATATTTATTATATTTTATATGTACCTAAAAGTTAACTATAGAAGATTATGACCAATTTACTGTTACTTAATTTCTTCCACATATTTGATGTGTTCCTATATAATTATGACAAATTAATACAGGAAAATAATTGAAATTAATAAAATTATATTCCAAATTAATTTAGAAATTTAGAAGCCCTTGGATTCTTCTCATGTACTTTGATTTGTCTATTGTGAGACTACAGATATGAAGGAAAACTTCAAGGTTCTCATCTTACTTCAACTAGATCAATACCAACTTCATTTGTTATACCTGTTGAGAGTCTGTCTTAGATATTGTTCAAATATACTAGCTCTAAGTTAGAAAACACAGTGTTAGATAGCTATTGGTCAATCTGGGCATGGTGGTGCATACCTATAATCTCAGTACTTGGAAGGCTAAGACAGGAGGATCATAGGTTCAAGGCCAGCCTCGGCAATTTAGTGAGGCCCTCAGAAACAGAGTCAGTCCCTGCTTCAGAATTTTAAAAAACAAGGCTGGGGGTGTAACTCAGATGTAAAATGCACCTGAGTTTAATCTCCAGTGCTCCCCCCACACAATAAAGCAATTGATCAAATTCCAGTCATTAATTTAAGCATATTAAGAACTTGAGTTGTAAACAAACTAAGTTGTTTGCCCAAGGTCACAAAATGTACATGAGAAACCCAAACTAGAAAATGGTTTTTAACTATCAAGTTAATTTTATAATTTTCCCATCACCACAGAGTTTTACACATGTATTTTTAAATTAGAGAGTTCATTGACAGAATTTCTAGCCAAGTTCCAAAACTGTAGCAAATATCCTGGATACATAAGGTCCAAATCTCCAGTGAGTATCACATAGAACATAAAGCTGCTCCAAATGAGCAGAGGCCACAGAGTCATGAGCAAACAAATGGGTTTACTCCACTAAATTTTGGGGTAATTATGCAGTGATATCTGACCAAAGTTGCAGTATTGACTTATTGTCCCAACCAGAAACTATTCTAGAATCCGAATATGGTATATTTTTTATGGTTTGTTTATTTACTATATCGTATAATTTATAGGTTATTTATTTAGTATATAGTTATTTTATGGGTTATTTAAATGGTTTTATGGATTATTTAAATGATTGCAGATTGCACTGATTTTTTTTCATAACTAAAGTTATATAAAATAAGTATTTCATCAAGATATTCTTTATCTTGGGAGGGAGGAAGGCACCAAGAACTATGTACATGCATCTGCCTGACACTATATACCCTAGTATGATGTTCAATTTATAATGCACCAAATTAAAAAATGGTACATTCTATTATTCTACCTTGATAAATATAACTTTATGCCAACCCGAAAGGCTACGGTTATATTTAGAATTATTGGATTCTGCAGATTTTTGCATTAGAAAATGTACAGCACAGGGTGGCTAGGTTCCAGCCAGATGCCCACCCAGTTCTTTTCCCTCCTTCAACTCTAACAGGAACTATAATTGCTCTCATATTTAAGCATATGGATACTTCAACTCATATATTTAATTTTGGTCCACATTTATCTTAATTACTCCACAATTCTAAGAGTCTTCAAACAGGTAGACAGACCTAGAGGAGAGTTCAGTGAAAATTCTGTAAACAGGATTAATATTTTGGTTGGTGAATTATGATATTACCTAAACGTGGAATATGTAAAAATCTGGACAACATAGAGGCTTGTACCATGGACTATTCCAAAGGATGCTCAGAGTAAGGTTCTAAAAAAGCATGAGGACAAAAAGATGAAGCTCTTTCAGAGTTTAAGGATTTGTATCCTCAAAAGCAGAAGTATAGATAGGGAAGTGGAAGACAAGGAGGGGAAATCAACTCAGGGGTTGTATATGGCAAGGCATAGATGACATCTGCTATTTTGCAGAACTGGAAAGGACTCTGGGAAAAAAAAAAACATATCCCTAAAAGATGATGATTATATGGTGGCACAATAAGGCTAGTAAAATTTTCAAGTTTCTAAGTATTAAAGTGGTTTATACCTAGGGGATGCAGATATTTGCAGATAAATAAACCAAATGTGGCTTTTTAAATAATATATGGTAGCACATCAATGCATTTTTCTTATATGATCCAATTAAAGTATTTGAGATTTTAAAAACAAATAAACATAAAATTTTATCAATAAATCTTCAAAATTAAACCATAATTTTCATGAATCCTACTGTTATGATGAGTTATTTTTTGGACTTGTAGAGGAAAGAGGATAACCTTGTATTCTTTAGAGTTCTTTCCTATTTACACTTCATGAGGAGCGTAATGCCTAAGAATGCCCTTGGCTCTCACTTTCAGACTCAGTAATCATTAGGAAATGAACATTTCTATCTGCTGGTCAAGCTGAAAATTATTTTGATTGCTACATGATAGATCACTTTTAAATCATAGAAATTTGGCAGACAGTAATGCTTATCAAATTATCTACATACCAACTACATTTATTAGACCCCTTTCAGTTAGATAAGCCATGTGGTTAAGTTTGTCCAGTTAATTTGAATGCATGTTAATTTTTTATTAAGCACAGAGGCTCTTGAGCAACCTTCCAGCTATTCCTCTTTCCCTGAGCTGTCAATCAAGGTACAGAGGTGTTCTTAAAAATACAGCAGCAAGAAATAGTGGTATCTTTGAAAACATGTGGCCCTGTGTGAATTTATAGAACAGACCTTCCTCCATCCTATGCCAGATATATTCTCTTATTCATAAATAAACTTCCATAATAGGCCCTGAAGATTTAGGCATGGTGTGTTATATCAGTAAAACCTAGTCTGTTCTAAGGTAGTATGGTTCTTTTTCTAATTTTATATTTTTACTGGTGCATTGCAATGATACAACCTAGTGAGATTCAAAGTGATTTCATTTAATACAGTAATATTATATATTACTCATCAAAATGAATTTAGGATTTATGTTATTTAAAATGACTGAAATATTTTTAAATTATTTTCATAGCTTCAGATGGATCTTTTTCCATTCCTTTACGATTTGCTCCTCTCAGTGCTGGACGCTACCCTTGCAAAATTTTGTTGACATCAAGGTATGATGTACGTGTCTATTGCGTTGAAGGTGTGGTAAATGAAGAACATTCAGAGGCCAAATTTGAGTTCGAGACACCAGCATTTGAAGCCCTTATCCAAAATATCCCAATAGTAAGTACAAACTTGTTGGGATTTTTTCGCACTTTTCTTCATTTACCTTTAGAGAAATTTTAAATTTAATCTGTTTTCTCTGAAGGTTTGATACTTTTAGTATATGAAATAAACTGACAATAGACATATTAGCATGGAACAGTATAACAAATTTGTTAACATGTAAAAACAAGGGAACCAAGCACAAAGTAAAAAACTCAAAGATGGGACAACATAATAGATGCTTTTATAGAAGCTAAACAAAAGAATTGAATCTTAGGCTTCTAGGGGGGAGGAAGGTGAAATCTGGCTATAAAAGGTTGATTGAAAGAGGTGCACAGCAAGCAAGAATTGTCTTATTATATCCATAAATTTTCCCAAGTAACAAACACCTATCTTATTCTCTGTCTGGGTCAGGTATTGAACCCTCAACTTCTTCTGGTAAAAAGATGTTTCCTAGACAACCTGGAAATAACAGATTGAAAAATCTCTACATGCATCTACTGTTTATTAAAATAGATGTAAATTAGTCGGGCGTGGTGGCGCACGCTTGTAATCCCAGCATTTGGGAGGCTGAGACTGGAGGATCCGGGTTCGCGGTCAGCCTCAGCTACCTAGTGAGGCCCTCCGCAACTTAGTGAGACCTGGTTTCAAAATAAAAAATAAAAAATAGGGCTGGGGGTATAGCTCGAAGGTAGAACGCCCCTGAGTTCAATCTCCAGTACCGCAAAAAAAAAAAAAAAAAAAAAAGATGTAATTTATTTTACAAAAGCACAGCCTTTCAGAGCTGGGCGTAGTGCACATGCTTGTAATCCCAGCATTTGGGAGGCTGAGACTGGAGGATCCGGGTTCGGGGCCAACTTCAGCTACTTAGTGAGGCATTCTGCAACTTAGTGAGACCCTGTTTCAAAATAAAGAATAAAAACTAGGGCTGGGGGTATAGCTCGGAGGTAGAATGCCCCTGAGTTCAATCTCCAGTATTGAAAAAAGAAAAAAAAAAGGACAGCCTTTCAAAGTTAATTCTGAGAAATTAACTTCTCAAAATATTCCAAAAAATATATTTCAGGTTGGAATATTTTGGGGGTTCATACCCAGTACAACTGCCACAATAAAATGACTTCTGATGAATCTCTTTGCTTAAAAAATTAAATCCAATATTCTTAACCTATCACCCAATTTCCACAGTTCAAATAATATTATGGAAATATATGAAGGTGTTACTACCAATTTCATTAACATGTGCGGGAAGGGAGTGTGGGGGGAAGTTGAGTGGAATATGGAGGGAAATACACTGGAAGCTGTGTGTATGTATATTTTCCTCACACTAAACCTCACTATGATCTATAATTGCAATACACTAAGAGAATGTGTATTTAAAAAAAAAAAAAAAAAAAAAAAAAAAACAGGGGCAGGGTACCAAATGCTGTGTGCATGTATGTCAATGTCAAAGTGATTTACATTATGATGTGATACAATAATGCCCCAATAAAAGCACATTAAAAAAATCTATACCTCCTGCTTTTACCAAACAGAGTTAGGGACTCTCAGATCACTCTGCTCCAAATTCTGTTGTGCTATTAATATTTGATTAAAATGGGTTCACAGGGACTGAGTAAAATGAACAGTTTGTAGCTTGGTTACATGTTAGTCAAAGTGACAATACAATATAGAAGAAAATAATATAATGGGAAGAAACTGGATTTTCAAAGTGACAAATTGTTTTTTGTTTAATTATTACAAACAACAAAAGTCAGACTGAAACACAAAAATCCGTTCTGATAAAATTAAAATTTTTGTTATCTGAGAAATCTACCAGTTTAGGTAACCTTTTATTCTCCTTAATTTGGCAAATATTGTATCCTCCAAGACTACTTTACCATTTTAACAATAGTTAGTAACTCAAACAAAGGAATATTTTTATAGATAGAAAATGAGCCCTGTATAGTAGTTACCGACAGTGCTCCTATATGGCATAGAAAGAACATGTAGCCATCCTTGTGCCTTTTATTCAAATTTTTATAGTCATTCTTAACAAATATGATTTTAAAATTGATTCTTAACGACAATAAAAAATAAAGCATACTTTTATTAAAAGGTCTAAGAACTAATTATACATTTCAACTTCATCAACATCATCCCTCTGATATTTTTTGTATCTTTTTTTCTTGCTTTAGAATAATACTACAAAGAATGAATGGAAATGTCAAGTTAAAATAGAAGGAGATTGGTTTTACGGCCCTCCAATTTTACATGTCCAACCAGGTGAAACTGTGCAATATCCTCTCACATTCCGGCCAATTTTGGAATGTGAGATTATGGTATGAACTCGATTTTTCCCCATTATTAATATGTAAATAAACCAATGTGTTATATTAATTTATTTAGTTAATTATAAAATGTTTTACAAAAAAACTGATAATTTATTGCTTGAAACCTTAGTAAATATTTTAACTTGAGAGATAAATACTCTGAAAGTCACAACACCATTGCTTATGAGTCTTGTATCTGGATTATTGTTTACATAACACAATGAACAATGTAAAATGATTGCTCCTTTTGTTTCTATTTATTAAGAAAATCGGTACCTGAGAAAATACTTTCTTACAATATTTCTTTGACAAGGAAGTAAACACATGTACTTGAGATATATATATATATATATATGAGAATGCCTACATAAAGTTTATAATTAAGAAAAAGAGAAATGAAGATCTTTTCACCAGCAGTTTATTTGTTCAGTAGAAACATTTCTATGTGAATTGAATAAGCCAGTGACTAACATCTTCTCCTAAGATTATTTCATTAACTAGACTTCAAATGAATTGAACAGCAAAGCTTGCATGGCATTGAACTATGACTCCTGTAGAGCTGAAATTTGCCTTGTTTGTCATAGGGTAAACTTATTATACAAAACGAAGCAGATGGTATGGAGCGCATCTTTGATATAAAAGGGATTGGAAAGAAACCACTGGCCTTAGAACATGTCATTGTAGAATGCGAAGTGGGGACTATAACAAATAAATCCATAATGGTACCTAATTATACGCAGAATAACATAACATTTAAGGTAAGACTTTTTAGTATGAAAGTATATATTCTAAATGCATATTAAATTTCATGAAATAAAATACTTATACAACAATGTAAAATACTTTATTTTAATCAGATGAAACAGTGACACACAGGGAGATGTTTCCAATTCTACTTTTTATTAGTCCACCAGCTATTAAATTTAATTTAAATTATCAACTTGAATTAGCACCAAATATGATTTATATTTATGTATTAGTATATAACCATAAAATACATAATACCCTGCACTTTTGCTTGAGGAAATTTCACATGATAATAAAAGACGTTTTCCAAAAAATTAGAAACAATTTTAAAATTTTTAAATGTGAAATCTGTAGTCACAACAAAACTCAAAACCATATACCAAATGAGGAATGTGTGCAAGTATGCCTTTATCAGCTTGTACCTAACAAAGATGTATGATTACAATGCACCAATTAAAAAGATAAAATAAAATATATACCATCATTTATCAGTGTGAATAATAGTGAAATGTGAAGAAGTGTACAATCATTAACTCCTTTTTTATTGTTTTGTAATTTTCTCCCTTAAATTGTTTTGTTTAAGCCAATCCTTAAATAAAAATTTATAAGCTGGGGTCATATTTGAATAGTAGAATACATGAATAGCAGGTATGAGACATAGTGTTAAATCCTCAGCACCAAAAATAAAAATAAGAAATGTTATGTCCCACTCATACTTTTATCTAAAAATGTCTCCAATACAATTCTTAAAAGAAACTTCAATTACTTACCCATCATAATGTCTTGATTTCAATTTGAGAGGAGAATATAAAAGTATAGAATCTCTCTGGGCTTGTCCTGTCCTGTGTGTGTGTCTGTGTGTGTGTGTATGTGTGTGTGCATTTGGTTTTCTCCTTTTTGTCCTTAGTACCTTGTAAGCAGAGTGAATATTTTAAATGAAAATTCCCTCTTTTCATTCCCAGAAAAATTCATTCAATGCCATCTCTAATCTTCAGAATCTAGTCCATACTCCCTACTGTGGTATTTACTGTCCTTCAGTAGCTTGCCCTTGTTTATCTGTTCAGCTTCATCTCTTGCCAGCTTTAGCTCCAATGACACTTAAGCCTTTGCCAACAATATTTCTTTTTGCAGATGCCTGGAACTATCTGCACAATTTCCTACCTTCTATTTATCTGTGTCTAACAGTATTTTATTCTCTAGGGCAAGGGTTAGAGACCATGTTTTTCAAGAATCCTTCCCTACTCACATAAACCTGGATTAAATAACTGTCTTTCGCTCCCACAGAATACTTGTAATTTCCTTTCCATCAAACCTACCCTTCATATTGATTTTACCTCTTTATTATTCCTCACCTAATGACAAAGTGTGAAAACAGAGGCATTCCTTTTTTATCCACATTTTTATACCTAGTGTAAAACATATTATTGATCCCATAATAATTTTTAATGATCAGATAAAAATAAGGGGTGGCATTAGAATGAAGGAATAATAGAAAGAAAGGAAGAAAGAGGGAGATGAGGGTAGAGGAGGGAGTGGAGAAGGGAGAGGAAGAAAGGAAGGGAAGGGGAAGGGGAATAGAAATGGGAAGAAGACAAGAAGAAAGGAAGGACCTCATGACTACTTGTATTTGTTATAAATAAAGAGAAAATAAGTTTGTGCCATTCCTTTTTTACTTCCAGAATGTACTAGTGAGAAGGTAAATCTGTCAAAATTTTGTGGAAACAAATTAAAGAACAGTATATAGGTTGCCTTTACATTTTATTGTTTCCTTTGCTATATAAAATATTTTTGTTTTTCTTTTTTTCTTTTTTTTTAATTTGATGTGGTCCCTTTGGGTATTTTTTTCCTTTTTTGCCTCTGCTTTTGGTGTTATACACAGGAAATCATTGACAAGAACAATGTTAAGGAACATTTCCTCAAATGTTTTCTTCTAGGAGTTGTATAAGTTTAGCTTTTGCATGTATATATTTAATCCATTTCAAGTTAACTTTTGTGTGTGGAGTAAGAAAAGGGCACAATGTCATGCTCTTTCCCAGGACCACTTACTAAAGAGACAATCCTTTATCAATTATGTCTCTTGGTGCCATTGCCAAACTTTATCTAACCATCTAGATCCTAGTTTACTTCTGAGCTTTATTCTGTTCAATTGGTTCATGTGTCTGTTTTTATACCAACTATATTGCTTTGATTACTGTAGGTAGGTAATATAATTTGAAATCATCAACTATGATGTCTCCAAACTTGTTTATTCTCAAGATAGCTTTGGCTGTTCAAGGTCATTTGTAAAAACAATTTGGGTTTAAAATTACTGACAAATCTGATAATTTTATCCTATAGTACAGATTTGCAGTGATTGTCTTTTCATAATTAGCTATTAACTTTTAAGTTAATAAAATGTTATCTCATTAAAATATTAATATTGATCATTGATTTAGATCATCCCTATATATATATATATATATATATATATATATATATATATATATATATATATATATATATATATATATATATATACATTTGTATACATATATATTTAAATAGCTTCAAAATTATAAAAGAACAGAAACATATTTATGACCTAAACAATAGAGATAAAATACTGTTTTTCTTTACTTTTATTCTTCTTACCACAAATGTTAAGATGCATGTACCAATAGTCATTCATTTGCCAGTTTACTGTTTTTTATCCATAATATTTGGGATTTTTTTTATTTTGATGGAAATATTACTGAAGAACAGCAAAATTGTTTTTAAGGAGAAAGGTTGTTTGAGACACTTTACTGTGACAGATTTCATAATATATTTGTATTGGGCCACTGAAATGTTTCTGATTTTCCATCTTCATTTCATGATACTTAAAATGAACTTGACTTCTCATTTTCTTCTCTATCTTCCTCTATAAGTCTTGTATTTTAGCCTCTTCATCTTTGTTGAATTATTTACTTTAACCTACAAATACTCTAAATTTTTTTATTGTGAAGTAAAAGTTCCTTCTAACCAAACTCCTTCTTTAACTACTCTCCAATTTGTTCTTAATAATTGCTAAACTTTTTGAAACATTTGATATTTACGTGATCACATCTTATTTCATGACAGTCCATTCAAACCTTTTCTACTCTGCTAAAAAAGTACCTCCAAGATTACTCATGACATTGGTCTAAAAAAAGCAGTGTTCCCCCAGAGCATCTGACTCAAGATACCTGTAGTGTTTGGAACTATTAATCAGCCTTCTTAACATTTTTCACCCTTTATTACATTGTATACTGCTTATTTTCCTGATATTTCTTAATTATCACTTATCTTTTCCTTTTTATTCCTCTAATCTTCTGACTTATTTTCAAGTTACACTATTTGAAAACATTCTTGTATCTATACAACATCCCACTCGACTTCAAACTACCACCTAGGAACCAATTCCAAAGCCATAATTTTACTAAAGTTGAATGATTAGCTCCATTTCTTTATTTTATACTCTTTACTATCCTATTCCACTTTGACAATCTGCTATCAATTCAAACTGAGTACATTCTTTGCAGATACTTTCCTTGTATTTTTTCATTGCTGTTGTTGACCATTATTTTGATTCCCTACAATTTTAGAAATCTCTTTTAATGTACATTTATCTTACTGCTATATGAACAGATTTAAATAGAAGGTTGGAAACTTAATATGGAAGTGGAAATTTGGAAGTTGAGAACATAATTGATATACAGGTAAAATGCTACTCAATTTTGTTAAGCTGAAAAAGTAGTAGAAAATAATTACATAAAAAGGAAGATAAGATATGTGAGATTTCCAGAAAGGTGGAGCAATAAGATGTATAAATTCATTTTTCCTTAAGAGTAATAAAAACATTGACAAAGTTGTCAAAATCAATTTTTCATAAATATGAAAATTAATCAAAAACTTAAAACAATCTGAGGAAATTATACTAAAAAATAAAAACCTCTGAATCTTGATAAGCAGAGGATGAATTGTAATATTTTAACTTAATCCATTCCATCTCCCTCTATTCAGCTCTGCAATCTTTCAACTGTAGTAGTGGTAAAAACCAGAGGCCTTACAAACAAGGGAATAGGTTGATTTGGTGTGGATTATTATTTGACCTTTTTCTGTTTCTTGGAATTATCCTGCTAGCCAGGCATTGTCAGCATTTGAGTTGTCTCAGTATTTGCTCTGATCAAAATACCTTATCATCAGAGCTTTCATCAAAATTATTCAGCTGGGCATCGTGGCTCACACTGTAATCCCAGTACCTGGAAGGTTGGGATAGGAGGATCCCAGGTTCAAAGCCAGCCTCAGAAACTTAACAAGACCCCATTTACAAATAAAAATAAAACAGGGTTCAGGGTGTAGCTCAGAGGTAGAATGTCCCTGGGTCCAGTGCCCCTTGCACCACACACACAAAAAGCATTCAATAGCAATTTTTTAAAATTAATCAGAGGCTTCAATTACATTAGCAACCAACAAGAGTTTGGTAAAAAAATAATAATAATAACTAGAAAGGAAGATCTAGAATATGAGACACTTTCTGGAAATTTTAAAAGCTCTAACATATCTCTATGGATCAAATAAGTTACATGTATGTACAGTTTTCTGTGTATGCCCAGGAAAGATAGGAGAGGATAAAAATATTTCCCCTCTGGTTGACAGAGGTATTGCGTGAGCTGGAAGATAAAGCTAAGAGAACATTTTAAACTACCTGAGTAGTGAAAGTATGCTACAACACAAACAGTGGTCCATTACAAAGTGTCGGACATTTATTGATTCAGACTACCAAAGTAGTGCATGCATATCTATGCATAAAGAACTTACATCAATCCATTGCTTACCACTGAGCTAGTAGCAAAACAGAGACTTCACTGAGAACACATATTGCATGCAGATTGATAGAACTAATCTAGAAAAGTCACTAAATTAGCAAAGTAAAGAAAGAACAAAATAAGAACAACAAAAATTAACCATGAGGAAGTAGGGATTTAGAAATAGAAATAGAAATAGAAATAAATAAAAATAGAGCAGACATACTGTTTTACATAAAATGTACAGATTTATGTTTTATAATATACTTTTATTGGTGCATTATAGTCTCAAATCATGTTGACAATGACATCTATGCACATAGCACTTGGTGCCCCCCCACCTCCCCATCTTCCCCTTCCTTATACAGAGGACTGAGATTGACATTCGTATTTTCACATATGTACACATAGTCGATGGTAGTAATTCTATTAATAAACCTCAATCTTCCTCTCCCCTTCACTTAGACCAACTTTCTGGCTCCACTGAAGTTTTTCCTCCATTATCTGGAGACCCTCTGGTATCCCAGTTATTCCCTAGCTTGTACATATTTCAACAAAAAGAATTATGAAACAATTAAAAGGAGAAAAACCAGAAAGAATGGCTCATATATAAGAAAATAGGCAATTGCTAGAATTTTAAGAGGAGGGCTTTATGTTGAATATTAGACAAAAATTTTAAGCCTCTATAAATAATTCAATGAACTAGGAAGTCTTGCCTCAGAAATTAAAATGAATATTAATATGTGAAATTGCATTAAACTGAAGAGCTTCTGTGCAGCAAAGGAAACATTCAAGAACCTTAATGGAGAGAGGACAAAATAGGAGACGATTTGTGCCAGGTACTCCTCCAATAGAAGACTAATATCTAGAATATACAAAGAACTCAAGAAACTGCCTAAAACCATATAACTCAATCAAAAAATAGATGAAGCAAATATGCATTTCACAAAAGAAGAAATACAAATGGCCAATAAATGTATGATAAATGTTCAATGTCATTAGCAATCAGTGAAATGAAAATCAAATCTACTCTGATATTTCACATAACCCCAATTAGAATGGTAATAATTAAAACACAAATAATAAATGCTGATGAGGATATGAAACAGGAACTATGATACATTATTGGTGGGATTTAAAATCAATGCGATAACTTTGAAAATCAGTGTGGGGGGTCATCAGAAGAATGGGAATGACCAATATGACCCAGCTATACCACTCCTGGGTAGCTACTCAAAAGAACTGAAATCAGATCACCAAAGTAGTGCATAAATATCTATGTTTATAGCAGCACAATTCATAATTGCTAAACTATGGAACCAGCCAAGGTGTCCATCAACAGATAACTGATTACAAAATTATAGGATATACATACAACAGAATTCTACTCAGCCATAAAGAACAAACATACGTCATTTGCAGGTAAATGGATGGAACTGGAGAATATTATGCTACATGAGATTAGTCACAAAAAGTGAAACGTTGGCTATTTTTTCTCATGTGGAAACTAGGGAGAAACTGGGATACAGGAGAGACTCTGGACAAAGGAGGAGAAACACTAGTGGACTGATGGAGGGCACTTAAGGAAGGGAAGTGGAAAGGGAGGTGAGTCAATGAAGGAAACACTTCAGTAGACATGATGTACATACACAAATTTATCAATGCCAATCACAGTGTTGTGCATGGAGAAATGGAGAGGGTGAGGGAATGGAGTAGAAACTGGTGGAAGGCTCGTGGAGTACTTTGTGCATGTATGCCTCTATCACTCTGAACTTCATGATTACAACTTGAAATAAACAAATAAATATTAAAGAAAGAAATCTTGCCTGAGGAATTAATAAAAAGATTATGATGTTTCAACAAATAGATAATATCAATAAGTATATAGAAATGATAAAAATAACCATAATAAATTCTGGAGTCAAATATACAGTAAGAGGAATCATTCACTACATAGCCTCAGTGATAGACTTAAACTGGCATAAGAAAGAATAATCAAAATTGATCATAGGTCAATGTAGATTATCCAGTCCAAGGAAGAGAAAAATTAAGAAAAAAATGAACAAAACCTCAGATACCTGTGGAAGAGCATGCAGAATACCAACATATGGCTCACAATAATACTAGAGAAGAGGAGATAGAGAAGGTGGTGTGTTTTAGTTAGCTTTTCCATTACTGTGTCCAAAATACTTGACAAGCACAACTTAGAAGAAGAAAGGTTTACTGGGGCTCGGGTGTTCTTGATTTCAACTTGAAGGACCTTCTTCTAGTACCTTTTGCAGAGAAGATCTGTTAGAGACAAATGATATCAGTTTTTGTTCTTCATGGTATGTCTTAATTGTTCCTCCATGATTGAAGCATAGTTTTGTTGTATATAGAGCCACATTTTATTGTTGTATTATTGAAAAATGCTGAAAGTAGATTTAAATGTATGCAACACAAAATAGTTAATATGTCAGGTAATGCACAAATTAGCACAATTTAGCCATCGTGCAATATACATATATTTCAAAACATCATTTTTAATAAATAAAAATATATATTTAATTAATAAATATAGGCACAAATTTTAAAAAGAAAATAGTATGTTTAATGAAAAAAGATAATGACAAAAGGTTACATACAGTATGGTTTCATTTCTAAGATTTGTTCATAATAGACAAATACATAGAGATAAAAAGTAGGATAGCATTTGACTGGAGAGACTGGAGAGTAGAGAGTGACATGATGTAAGCACACAGCAAACTGAAAGTTAGATTTGACCAGCCTGTGGTTAAATGCTGCTTAAATATTCTTTATATGTTTTGTTAATACTGATGAACAAAATCATTGAAATGGTTGTTCATCAAATTCCACAAAACATTTCTGCATAGCCTATAAAAGATATTTATGTTTTCTAAGCATCAACGATCTTGACACAAATAGCAACAGAAAATAAACATTATTTTTCTGTAACAATAATTTTCCTTGTTCTGTTTTTTATAGTTTTCTTCTCAGATTTTTTTCTAATGCATACAGCATTTTTCTCTCTTGTTATTCACTCAAAAGTAAACAGTTTAATGGAAATATTTAAATTAAATTTCAGGTTTTTTTCTATGCTTTAGCTTAATATAGGAATTTCTTGTAGTATAAAATGTTAAAACATAAAAATTCATATTGTTATTATTATTGTTCTTCAATTTTCTTTTCCAGGTATCTTCAGATCTTTCAATAGTGTGGGGAAAATCATATATCACTGTAGACCCTGATAGTTCAATTCCATACATCCTACATGTATGCCCTTGGAAACGTGGCGTGATCAAAGGTACCAAATCCATTAATAAAATATTATCATCAACTATCATAATAAAGTGGGAATAGAATGAGAAGAAATATAATTATAATTTATATTTATCTTTTTAAGTAAACTACCCGGAAAAACATTTGGTTTTGCATTTCAGTCATTAAATTTGTAAATAATCCAATCTTAGGAGCATATATTTTATATCTACTTCTATAATATTTTTATTTTATTATTTGTTTTTATTGGTGCACTGTAGGCTCAAACCATAATTTAGTTCAAAGTGATAATGATATATATGCACACAGCACTTGGTGAGCTTCCCTCTGGCTCCCTCCTCATTCCCTCTTCTTCCACATACAGTGTATTGAGGTTGGCATTGGGATGCTCACATAGGTACATAATGTCAATGGGAGTGTTTCCTTCATAATTCTCCCCCCTTCTCTCCTCTCTACTGCTATATTTTCATGCACATTTATTCAAGTTTATTTGTAGAATAAATTTCTAGAAGTAGACATGCTTACTTAAGATTATTTATATCTAAAACTTAATAAATATATTCAAATAGTTATACCAGTATATGAACTCAACATCATTATATGATACTATTGTTGTTTATAGAATTGGATGTTGGATTGTATCAAATGCTTTTTCAGCATCTATTGAAATGATCATGTGATTTTTGTCTTTGTTTCTGTTTATGTGGTAAATTACATGGAATGTTTTTCATATGTTGAACCAGCTTTGCATTCCTGGGATGGACCTGACTTGTTCATGGTATATAATTTTCTTGATGTGGCTTTGAATGTGCATTGCTAGTATTTTGTTTAGTAGTTTTGCATCTAAGTTCATCAATGATATAGGCCTATAGTTTTCTTTTTTTGAGCTGTCTTTATTTGGCTTTGGTATTAATGTGATGTTGGCTTCATAAACTAGATTTGGAGAAGTCCCATTTCTTTCTATTTCATGGACTAGATTGAGGAGTATTGGGACTAACTCTTCCATAAAGGTTTTATAAAATTCATTTGGGAAACCATCTGTTCCTGGGCTTTTGTTTGATGGTAGACTCTTTATTGCTACTTCAATCTCTTTGATTGTTATTGGTCGGTTAAATTTTCTATGTCTTTTTGAATCAATTTAAGAAAGTTGTATGTGCCTAGAAATTTGTAAATTTCTTGTAGATTTCCCATTTTGTTGGAATATTGTTTTTCTAAATAGTTTCTGATGATCCTCTGGATTTCCACACTGTCGATTATATTATCACCTTTTTCATCTCTTATTTTTTTTATTGTAGTAATTCGTGCATTGTAAGCATACATCTTTTTTAGGTACAAATTGTTAACGACATATTTGCACACATTTCTCATTTGACCCCTCCCTCGCCCTCCCTCCCTCTCAGGTTCAGTTCAGTGAGTGACCTTGATAGAGTTGTGAAAGTACATCATGTGCCTTAGGGTGTCCCCCCTCCTCATCCCTCCTCTTCGATTAAATCAACTTCTTTGCTTATCGAGGGTCTCTCCTTTTCAGCTTGAAACCCTCTTATGCCTCATCTTCTCCCTAGCATTCGCATATTAGGGAGAACATATGCTTTTTTGCTATTTGTAACTGGCTAATCTCACTCAACATAATGTTTTCCAATTGGATACATTTCCCTGCAAAGAACATGATTTTGTTCTCCTTTATGGCTGAGTAGAATTCCATTGTGTACATATCCCATAGCTTTGTAATACATTCATCTGTCAATGGACATCTTGGCTGCTTCCATAGTTTGGCAATTGTAAATTGTGCAGCTATAAACATAGATATACATGTGTCGGTCTGATAGTTTGGTTTCCATTCTTTTGGGTAGATATCCAGAAGTGGTATTGCTGGATCATATGGTAGGTTCATTCCTATTCGTCTGAGGATCCTCCATACTGTTTTCAAAAGTGGTTGCACTAGTTTGCAGTCCCACCAACAATGTATTAGAGTTCCCACTTCTCCACATCCTCGCCAGCAGTTGTTGTTATTCGTGTTTTTGATGATTGCCATTCTGATTGGAATTAGGTGAAATCTCAGGGTAGTTTTGATTTGCACCTCCCTGATTGCCAATGATGTGGAACATTTCCTCATACATTTATTGGCCATTTGTATTTATTCTTTTGTGAAGTGTCTATTTAGATCCTTTGCCCATTTTTTAATTGGGTTATTTTTTTTCTTGGCTGTGATTTTCTTGAGTTCTTTGTATATCCTAGATATTAGACGTCTATCTGTAGAGTAACTGGCAAAAATCTTCTCCCACTCTGTAGGCTCTCTGTTGAGGTTCTTGATAGTTTCCTTTGCTGCACAGAAGCTCTTCAGTTTAATGCAATCCCATGTATTGATCTTCCTTTGAGCTGCTTGTGCTTTGGAGGTCTTGGTGAAAAAGTTTTTACCTGTGCCTATGTGTTGAAGTGTTGGCCCTATGCCCTCTTCAAGTAGCTGCAACGTCTCCGACCTAACTTCCAGGTCCTTGATCCACCTTGAGTTGACTCTTGTGCAGGGTGAGAAAGTGGGGTTTATTTCCATTTTCCTGCATATGGCTAACCAGTTTTGCCAACACCATTTGTTAAAGAGGCTACCTTTTTTCCAGTGTATGTTTCTGGCTCCTTTGTCAAAAATCAGTTGGCTATAAGCCTGTGGGTCTGTTTCTGAGTCTTCTATTCTGCTCCATTAGTCTATGTGTTTGTTTTTGTGCCAATACCATCCTGTTTTTATTACTGTGGCTTTGTAGTAGAGTTTGAAGTCAGGTATTGTGATACCTCCTGCATTGTTCTTGTTGCTAAGAACTACTTTGGCTATCCTGGGTTTTTTGTTTTTCCAGATGAATTTAAGGACTGATATTTCTATGGCTGTGAGGAGCACCCTTGGTAATTTCATGGGTATTGCATTGAATCTGTAAATCAGTTTTGGGAGGATGGCCATTTTGATGATATTTATTCTGCCTATCCAATAGCATGGTAGAAGGGAGATGATTTTAAATTACTAACATTTTGAGTTTTATCTTCTGTTTGAGGTAGTGTTTGTGCTTCTTTGCTCAGTTGTTTGTTTGATGGAAATTATTGTTTCTCTGTTTCTGATGTTTGTTAGTTCTTTGTAATTAATCTCTTTCAGTATATTCTCTAATCCTAGTTTGGAAGACATAAATTCTTTTAGTTTATGTTTCTTGTAGAAGGATTTTATTTCCCTGTCGAATTTGAGAGATATTTTTGCAGATGGGAAATTCTTGGCTGCAAGTTGTTTTCTTTCATAGTTCGGAATATGTTTCTTCAGGCCCTCTTGGATTTTATGAGTTGGTTTGGGAAGTCTGGAGTGATTCTAACTGGTTTGCCTCTGAATGTCACTTAGTTGTTTACTTTCTTTGCCTTTAAGATTCTTTCTTGGCTTCTACATTAGTCAGTTAGATTATTAAGTGATATTGTGAAACTTTGATCTTGTCTAAGGGGTATTCTATATGTTTCCTGTACCTGTGTGTCAGCTTGTTTTTTTATGTTTGGAAAATTTTCTATTACTTCTTTGAAAAGATTATTGATTCCCTTGGTATCAGCTTCTAATATTTTCCCTCTTTTACGCCTGTTATTCTTAGGTTAGCCCAGATCTCTTCAATGTCCAATTCATGCTGTCAAAATGTTTTTTTTCTAAAGTATATACTATGCATTCATTTTTTGAAGTGGCTGTCTTCTAAGAGTGAAATTCTGTTTTCCATATGACCTAGTCCACTGTTGATTATTTGTATTGATGGTTCATTTCAAGTATTGCATCCTTTACTTCCTCCAAGGCGTGTGTGTGTGTGTGTGTGTGTGTGTGTGTGTGTGTGTAACTGAGGATTGAACACAGGGGCATCCTAACTCTGAGCTACACTCCCAGCCCTATTTTTATTCTTTATTTTGAAATAAGGTCTCATGAAGTTGTGGAGAGCCTCATTAAGTAGCCCAGGCTAGCTGCAAACCAGCAGTCCTTCTGTCACAATCTCCCAAGTACTAGGATTACAAGTGTGGTTCTCAAGACTTCTTTTTGATTCCTATTCAGGGTGTCAGATTCTTTGTTTATTTGTTACTTTATTTCTTTCAGGCTGTCTCTGAATTCTTTTTGTAAGTCCTTTATTATCTCTACTGTTAAAGTTTTGAATTGTCTTTCTGGCTGGCCATCTCTGCAATTCTGTTATGATGGGTTATGTTATTTTGGAGTTGTGGAAGCTCATTGTTTCCTTGCTATTCTTCCTTCTCATGATTTCCCATTTCTTAAGTTTATGTCTTTGTTGCTTTTGATAGCTTTCTCTCAGTCTATAGTTTTTTTTTTACATCTATTTTCTCTCTCTGTATTGTATCTTATTGTGGAGGTACATATTTACCACTAGGTATGCTGTACAATTGAATAGCCTCTAGCACATGATTATTCCTTGTTCTCTATTGTGTATTTATCATCCTTTGTTACCAACCTTGAAAACTGTTCCTACTATCACCCCACTGATATTTTACCTGTAGATTGTCAGTACTGATTTGCGGTTACTCTGGGGCTCCTTCTGCCTACTGCAATGGTGATATTGATGATTTCCATGTGTTAATGTCTGGAGTTCTGTCTTTCACCTCCATTATAGGGAGTCAGTTCAAAGGTGTGAGCAGAACAGTTTTTGCCCTATGCATTTTTAAACTTCAATGTGTAAGCTGTTGGGCAATTTCTTCTGTCAGCTGTGTTTAGTTTATCCTTGGTGTCTGGCAATCCTTTCTGGTGGCTCACCTCTCTGGTCAAATCTCAGCAGTAGAGATTTATAGGTGTCAGATGGTATATACAATGGCAAGTTATGTTGTATTCAATGGTAAAGGTTGGGTGATGGAGGAGGAGCCAGAGTAATGGGTGCAGGAATAGTATAACATAGAGGATACGAGTGAATAGAATGAGAGTTTGAGTGTAGTAAGGTAATGTATAGTAGAGATTAGAGATAGTGAATATGTTGCAGGATTCTAGTAGTCCATGTAGAGTATTTAGGTATAGTAATATGAAATGGATTTAACATAAGACACAGAAAAGATAATAAAGGGTTGAAGGGAAGAGAGTACATAGGAAAGAGGGAGGAAGCTTATTGAAGGGATAGGGAAGAGATCAAACAAACATACACAAAAAATAACAAAACAACCAACCAAACAAAAAAAGATCCCTGCAAATATACAAGTACAGAGCATACTTTACATCTGTAGTCCTCCTGGGTCTGCTTGGATACTTTCAGCTATTTTATGTCTACTCACAATAGTAGGTTCTCCAGCATGTTTCAAGCATTCTAATTTTCTCAGTAACCTATAGTAGTGATGTCAGTTTACAGCCCCACCTTGGGTCTCCTGCAATGATTAGGAACCTGGTCTGATGACTCTTTCTGTCAGTGCAGACACTGAGTGCCACTAGTGCCTCTCCTGCTATGCTCTTGGATCTCCAAGCTCCCCATAGGACATGTCCCTGTGCCACTCTCTCTCTATGCAGATAGCAGGTGGCATTGGGGCTATACCCAGTGTAAGACCAGGGCTCCACCCTTTTTACAGGCCATGGGTCTGTGTCTCTCTTTGCTTACACAGGTAGTGGGTGTCCATTGTAATCATGGGTTGATATCTAGAGTCCCTGTAAGAATTCTGCACTCTGCATTCTATGGGCCTCTCCCCTGCTTTTGCTGTGTCCTGCTGGATGGTCTCCCATTGGGGTGGGTGGTTATCTTATAATCGAGTGCTCTATCTCTCTGGAGGGGGAGGTGGGCTGAGCCTTTGCTACCACATATTCTGGCCAGGGCATCCAGGAAGTCTATTCTCTGTCAAACGTGGAGGGAGATGTTGACTGCTTACAATGCAAAGATTTGCAGTTGCTTACTTCATGTCAGGTCATTGGCTTCTTTGCAGAGGGTCTTTTGATGCCACAGAGCTAGCAGTCCCAGCACAGGGCAGACAGTGTGGACAGGTCCCCCCATTGAAGATTTTTAAGGCAAGAGGCATGAATCAACTGAATCTTTATATGGAAAATTATGAAGGTAATATATAGAACAGATAGCAGGAGAAAGACAAGGCAGTTAGATTGGGATATCAGTTATAGGTCTTTGACAATACGCCAGGTAATCAATTTGTAATGTTAGCTTCTGTTCTCACTTTCAAATGCAAACCCTAAGGTAAGAGTTTAGTTGCAATTTTTTATCTGAGAGGCGATCATAGCAATTACTCTGACATGCTGAAGGACAAAGCCAATAAAAAGTAATGTAACTATCAGACTACTTCTGAAAACTGGGAGACATCACTGAGAACCTTCGAAGAAAATTATCACATTGAAGGGCAAGTAAGGTAGGGCATTTAACCACTAACTCCTATCCATTTATGATAGAAGTGTGTTCTTAAAGCAGGATACCATGGCAGTGAATCCTCACAAAGATACAGAAAATCTATAGTGTGTATGGGAAGTCTCCGCAGAGGGGATTTTAGTAGGGATACTGACAGAATGTGCTAACATTGATGTTGAGCATATTAATTGTTACAGAGAAGTTTAAAGAAACTGATGGTTTTAAAGGTAGGTGTAATCCCAGTACTTGGGAGACTGAAACAAGAGGACTGCTGTATTGTGGCCAGGCACAACAACTTAATGAGATCCCCTGCAACTTAGTGGAGCCCTATTTAAAAAAAATGAGGGATGAGGATGTAGCTCCGAGATAGAATGCTGCAGGTTTTATTCTCCAGGAGACAGAGAGAGAGACAGAGGAGGGGAGAGAGAGAGAGAGAGAGAGAGAGAGAGAGAGAGAGAGAGAGAGAGAGAGAGAGAGAGAGAGAGAATGAGAATGAATAAGAATGGAGAAGGAAGAAGGAAGGAAGGAAAGAAGAAAGGGGAAGGAGGAGAGGATAAAAAGAAGGATAAAAGGAAGGGGAAAAGGAAAAAGAGAATTTGGAATTTTTATAGTAGCCATAGAACAAAAAGTGAAGATTGATTGACCATTCTAAATGAATGACCAAGCCGGGTGTGGTGGCGCACGCTTGTAATCCCAGCATTTGGGAGGCTGAGACCGGAGGATCCGGGTTCGCTGCCAGCCTCAGCTACCTAGTGAGGCACTCCGCAACTTAGTGAGACTCGGTTTCAAAATAAAAAGAATAAAAAATAGGGCTTGGGGTATAGCTCGGAGGTAGAATGCCCCTGAGTTCAATCCCCAGTACCACCAAAAAAAATAAATAAATAAAATAAAATAAAAATGAATGACCATTCATCCCTTTGTTCTAAGGGATGAACAAAGTAGGCCACTAGTGACCAGTTAAGAAACAGAAGTACAATTTCAAGAAAACTGAGGAGGTAAATGATAATGTATCACGTGATTTTCTAGAGAATGAGATTCTGAGATAGGAGATTAGTATGCAGAATGAATTGTATTCAACACCTGTGGAAGGAATGGAAAAAGTATATTGTCCAGAGGGAGAAGTTAACCTTCAATTCAGGCCCAGTGATAGCTTCAACAAACTTATTAAGTGCCTCTGAAACTTGGATGATCTTTCAGAATTATCCCAAGTTTAAATAAGGAGAGCAGGCTTTGTCGATCAGTGATGGAAAGTGGGCTATATGTGGAAGGAGATTGAACTTTGAGGCTTTTTTTTCAAGCAAGGAAATGCTTAAAGAGGGCTAACCTGATGGTCACTTTACAGCATCATTTTCATTAGCTAGAAGAATAACTTCTTCAATCCTGAAAAAGATATATGGTCAACATAATGTCTGCCACAGCTGCATTTGATAAAAATTGGGTGTGAAAAGATAAGAGAGAAAAGTGAGTTAAATATAACTTTGATGCTAAGCAATTTTAAAGAAGATTCTTTCATTTACTATAGGAAGGAAGCAATCAAAGAGATAGGTTTGGTGGCTAGGGATGGAGAACCTAATTATTTTGTGACTTCAAAAATATATATTATATAAACAAATTAAAAAATGGAAATATTGAATCAGCTCACCTATGTACAGAAACAGAGAACTTAAATAAAAACAAACCAAAAAAAGCAAAAATCACCATGTTTGTAGTAATGGCAAGAACAATGTATTAATGACTGAAAGCATTAAAACACAATGGCTTAATTTTCTCTCTTTAATTACCATAAAATGGCCTCTATGGTGTGAATAAATATTAAAACACAAAAAGCTAATATTGTTGTTAATTATAACAAGATTAGTGTGTAACAAACCATGGAAATATAACAATAGGCCATTGCTTATTTGCAGCAGTGAAATGTACTACTAAATTTCCTTCTATCTTACATGAGTTTTTGTTGTTGTTGTTGTTGCATATGACTAATGTTTAGGTGAGGTGAGTAGCTATTTGTAATTAACATGTAATTTTGTAACAAGTAATCCTTAAATTAATTTGATTATAATAACATAACATGATTCACAATTGTGATTCAGTGGTGACTAAAAAGCATGCATACTTGCAACATAGACCAACTAATTTCTAATGTAGTACTAAGAAAACTAGCATGTATGTGTAATAATTAATGTGTATAATTTGATATAACAAATATTATTATAAATAACTTACTGTACTTGCTCTTTAATAATCAACATAGAGCCTTTGTCTCTAGTATAAGCATTCTGAGTCCTTACTGAGGATGTCACAATAATCAGTTCAGTGTTCTCTAGCTTGTGGATACCACAGTCATAATATAATAATAGAAAGCACATTTTATCACCATAAAATATGTAAACATGAGATCTGAGCCTCAAACCATATAATTATAAACCAGGTATGGTGATTTATGCTTGGAGGCAGAGATAGGAGATTCACAGGTTCAAAGACAGCCTCAGCAACTTAGTGAAGCCCTGTTTCAAAATAAAAAATAAAATAGGGCTTAGTTATCTGGCAGCTCCAGAAAGTAGGTAACAGTGATCAATTTCAACAATGTGAACAATTACCTTGTATTTTGTTCAGTAACACCTGAAAGTTTTTTTTTTTCCTTTACTTGCTTAAATGCAAGTATTTTCAATTATTTCAACACAACTACAAATTATAGCCAAGATTTATTTATAAAAGTTTGTAATTCTGAAGCTAACACACTAAAATAAGACCTATTATGAGGCTGACAAAAGAAAGCCTTATCCAAACAATTGCAAATAAGGTTTTAGTCAGCTTTGGTAAAGTGTTCTTAAATTTTCTTTTCAGTGAAATTCTACTTAATGTCAAAACAAAATTTTTAATGTATAACAATTTTGCTCTTCTTATATTAAGCCTACTATGTTTAAACAAGATATAAATAGTTTTTCTAGTTGACATACCTACTCTCACAAATGATATGCTTTCTTCAAAGATATGTTTTGCCAATGACTCACTTTAAAGATGACAAATTCAGTTCAAAATATACTTTAAAATGTTATATGTGATGAAAAGCACTACTTATCACATGTATTTTCATGATACGATGCTGGGCAAAAATAGTATGATTTAAATTTCATTTTTAATTTAAAGCATGGACAGTATATTCATTCATGTTACCCACCAAATTACAATGACAAATTCACACATCTTACACTATGCTATTTCCTATTTAACTATTATTGTTTTACAAGGGAGTACATTCATATATCAGAGTTTGATTTTTAATGCTTTCTTGATATTTTCCTTTGAAAATATTTCAAGAAAAATTAGTATTTTATATAATTTTTAGATTTGGATTTTTCTTAAGAAAATATACCAAAACCAATAGAGTTAGCTTGAGAAAGAAGTTATTTAGCAGTAAATGTATCCACAATAGTCTTATTTCATCTTTAATTTATAAAAATATCTTTATTATTTCCTAAAATACAAAAAATAGCTTTATCTATAATGAGAGCTCTTTGAGATTTGTCTTTCTTCTAGAATATAGACCAAGCTATTTTTATATATACCAAGTGAGCCATCCTTTGATTTCTGCCATTTAAATAATATGCAACTGTTATAGGACTTTGAGTAATACTATTGCAACCACTGAGGATTGCTTTATATAAAATCTAGTTTTTGTTTATTATCTTAAGAATAGCTATTGTTTTTTCAAATGATTGTAACATTTAAAAACCAAAGCTCATCATTTACATATTATATTTTAATTATGTACTTTAATGTTACATAAAAACAGATTCAGAATCTTCTTCCCAATACCGTCTACTCTACCAGGTTAGTCAACACCCCAGAGCCTCAATTTCTTCATCCATGGTATGACAGTACAAGTACACCTTACATTAAAAGTTATTCATCTGATAGTGCAGTAAAACCCTAAAATCAAAATACTGAAAATGAGATATTAATTTTTTTCTATATTTTTTGTGATTTCACAAATATGACTTTACTCTCACACTATATCGTTCTCAAATTATCTGAGTTTGGGTAGTTCACTAATACCAGATTCATCATCTGTAAATTATATATAATATTTAAACTTTCAAGGTGGTCATGGAAATTTAATGTCAACAGAGGAAAAGTGTTTACATAGTAAGTGTTCACTTCATTTTAATTAGTCATATTTACTATCAACTCTCTCATAATCACCTGTCTACTCCTTTCATTTGAAAAAAAAGAATCTTTTCTAACACTGAAAAATAGTCATGTAGGGGCATCATTTGCATACAAGCACTGTGTTAATATAAATTTATCTTTTACTTTTTAACTATAGTAGGTCCTGAAAGAAAACCTGTATTAGAATCTGGCTTTGGAGATGTATGATACAAATGTAAAATCTACCACTAGCATGTATCTTTATACAAACATTGAGCCTTAAAGATTTGTTAGAACTCTATTGACTACTAGTTTCATTTTATGTCCTCTGCTATCAAACAACACATATTCCCATTGTTAATAATAGCTACCAACACCACATATACTTTTCTAATCCTCAAATAATATTTGCTATAGTTACTATTATTCTCTTTCTTTTACTAAGAGGAAACTGACATAGAGAGAACTAAAACTTGTTAATGGTAGAGTTGGAACTTGAAGCTGAAAAGTTTGGCCCCAGATATTTGTTCTGCACCACTCTACTATACTGTTTCTCTTTAATGTTGAAAGAAAGTTAATTAATACAACACCAAGGAAATTGTTGAGACATTATATAACATGGATTTTTGCTTTTGCTTTTTCCTCACTGTTTTTCCTAATTTGGCAGCCAAATGCCTAAAATACTAGATGGCTAAACCTTCTTTTGAAAACTTCCTACTATTTTATGAGTAGGTAGAGAATTTGGAGATTTTTAATTTTATTTTTTCCTGTTCTATTCTAAGTTGTCTCAAAGTTTTTACTAGCTAGGGAGAGTACTATGAAAAGCCTGGCTGAAAGTGAATTTTGAACTTCGCTTATTCCCATCACTAGTGTGAACTGTGATAGCTGTCTAAGCATACAAAACAGTCAGCTGCCTTTGGTCTTTCAAAACAAATGTTGGTTGCTATAGCATGTTTCATGCTCTTTTAAATGAAATGAGTGGTTTGTAAAAAGCAAGGCCTACAGGCAGTGCAGTGAGAGTAGATTAATTTTACTTAGATCTTCTCATTGTCCTTTTGATTCTCCCATTTGCTTTTATCTTGTCTGCATTCTGGGCAACCTGGGCTCTGTTTAATGATGGTATTAGCCACCTGTATGGCATTACCCTCCAGGATTTTTGAGCACTAGACCTTTTCTTCCACATCCTTACTTTAAAAATAAATAAAATATATTTTTATTTCAGAATAAATAAAATATATTAATTTTATCCCTCACTACAGTTTAAATGATTGTCTAGGGAAAATTCATTCATGTTAATAGAAAAATGAGAGGTGTTTAATATCCCACCATCTGTCTTTACATGAAATGATCTATCCCTTTACTGCCAGGTCAGGATTGGCCTCCAGACCAATACCAGGCATATATATAGCAGCAGATGTTTAGACAATATTGAATGGAAGAAGGAAACACACAAAAAATGTTGTGTGAATGTATGTTTATGTCACTCTGAACCTCACTATGATGTATAATTACAGTGTTACAATAAAATAAAAAATATTAAAATAATACTCAATGTTGCAATAATAGGAGTTCAGTAAAATATAATAACCATCATAAAGGAAGGTTTAAACCTTGAAGAAAACCATAAATTTGAAAAGGGCACATACTTCGTCAAACTGACAGAAAGACACTTCTGCAACTGCAGTGTTTACCATAAAGACCATGTGAAATTGATACAGCACTCACTTGTAATTCTCAAATATGTATTAGAAAAATAGTTTTTCCTAGAGTGGACGACAGGCTGTAGATTCTCTATTGAATATAAATTCATTACTTTAGAAAGAAAGATTCAGAGGCTGATGAATCCACCCAGAACTATTAAGACATGTTTAGCATTTCTATTAAAAATATTAAACTTCTCTCTCTCTCTCTCTCTCTCTCTCTCTCTCTCTCTCTCTCTCTCTCTCTCTCTCTCTCTCTTTCTCTCTCATGCATGTGCTTTTACTTTCTCACTCTGTGCATGTGTGTGTGTGTGTGTGTGTGTGTGTGTGTGTGTGTGTTTGTGTGTCTCTTCTTGGGCAACATTTATGTATGTTATGGGGAGTTATTTGCATATAAATTAAACGAAATGGGATCTAGTTAGTCTTTGATTTTTCTCATAGGAATCTCAGAAAAAAAGAATTTATTGTAAAATATTCATACAGTTTCTAGAAGATATTCTTAGAAACATTTCAGAATTAAAACACATAACTCAAAAATGTTTCTAATATGTGAGTAATTAACCATAATGTACTGGAATTAGTTTAGTTAGTAGTTCATTCAGAAATGCTCAAATGTTTGAAGATTTTGATTTAATTTTTTTTAAACATGAAAATGCTTTACAAGTATTGGCAAACCTCTGCCTCTGATCACTCTTTGCACTTTTATGAAAATTGACCCCCCTTCTTATTGCATGGTTAAGGACCTAAAGACCCTTTGTAATATTAAAATTCTTTTCTAACTCATGTAGAAATAATTAAAAGAAATATTTACACTAAAATGAAACAAAATTATTGTTTTACATAGAGGCTTGAGAATATAAATTCATAGTGCACTGAATTCAAACAAGTAACCAAATAACCTAATAATTGCACTGGATACCACTGAATCGTACTTGACTTTATGGGACTAAAAAGAAATACTGGTTAACAAAAATTTGAGAGAGAGAGCGAGATATAGATGCAAATATAGACATGAATGTGCATAGCAGATTTATCATTGACTGAAAAAAAATGGAAAAAATAAGTTTGTATCTAGATATGTGAGAATCATTGATTATACTTAATTAATTTTATTGCATATGTCATTGCTTAATGATAGAAAAAACTCCCATCTCTTGTTTGTACCATACTTCTGATATGGGATAATGATTCACAATTCCTCTTATATTCATGAGAAGTACTTTCAGGGAGTGGTAGGTCTAATATCTTAAACTTATCCATGCAGGATAATTTTAACAGCTTTATTGTGGTATATTCGATAATAAATTACATGTATTTAAAATGTATACTTTAATAAATTTTAACATAACCTATCTACCTATGAACTTTTGACACAATTGAGATAATGAATGTATCTGTCACTCCAAAAACTTTCCTTGTGACCTTTTCAGTCATTTTGTTCTTACAAGTCCTCATTCTTCAAGTCATACTTATGTTAGGCAGCTAGTTATGTAGTTTCTATCACTTTATACATATTTTATAACAATGATATGAATGAAGTCACAAGGTATGCACCTATATGGCTGTTTTATTTTGCAAAAAATAATTATTTTGAGATCCATCCACATGGCTCATGTATCACTAGTTTCTTCCTTTCTTTCTTTCATTCATTCTTTCTCTTTCTGGTTCTCTCTTTCTCTCTTTTTTGTGGTACTGGCGATTGAACCCAGTGGAATTCTACTTCTGAGCTACACCCCCAGCCTATTTTTATTTTTTATTTAGGAACAAAGTCTCACGAAATTGCTGACACTGGTCTCAAATCTGTGATTCTCCCATTTAGCCTCCCAAGTACTGGGATTACAAGCATGTACTACCACACCTGACAATAATTATTCCTTTTAATGCTGTATATTATTCCATGCAGGGTATATGAACATTTGCTTTTCCATTTACTTATTTTTTATTGGTGTATTGTAATCATACATCTTGATGAAGTTAAATGTGATAAAGGCATACATTCACACAGCACTCATTGAAACCTCCCTTATGTCCAGTCTTATTTCCTCCCCTTCTCCTTTTTCCTGTGCTCAGTACAGAGATTGACTGATAAATTCATGTATGTACACGATGTCCATTGAGGTGTTTCCCTCCTCCCCCTCCTATCTCCCTCAGTTATATCACCTTCTTTACACATGTAAGGTTTCTCCTCCTTTATCTGGAGTCCCTCTATGTCCCATTTTCTTTGTACCTTCCACCTATTAGGGAGAAGATCTGACTTTTCAGTTATTTTGTATGACTAATCTCACTTAGCATAATTTTCTTCAGTTCTATCCATTTCCCTGCAAATAACATAATTTTGTTCTTCTGTATGGCTGAGTAAAATTCCACTGCGTACATATCCCATATGTTCATGGACCTCTCAGCTGGATCCATAGTTTGGCAATTGTGAATTGTGAAGTTATAAATATAGACATGCACTCATTACTCTGGTAGTTTAGTTTCGATTCTTTTGGGTAGATGCACAGGCATGGTATAGCTGGGTTATATGGTAGGTTCATTCTTCCCATTCTTCTAAGGATCCTCCAAACTGTTTTCCAAAGTGATTGTACTAATTCGCAATCCCCCCCAAAATATATTAGAGTTCCTACTTCTCCACATACTCACCAGCATTTGCTGTTGTTTGTGTTTTTAATGATTGTCCTTCTAATTGGGGTTAGGTGAAATCTCAGGGTAGTTTTGATTTGCATCTCTCTGATTGCTAATGATGTTGAACATTTTTTTCCATACATTTATTTGCAATTTCTATTTCTTATTTTGTGAAGTGTCTATTTAGTTCACTTGCCCATTTTTTATTGGATTAATTTTTGGTGGTGAGTTTCTTGGGTTCTCTGTATATTCTAGATATTGCTCCTCTACCAAAGGAGTAACTGGAAAAAATCTACTACTAATCTGTCAGCTTTTTGATGAGGTTGTTGATAGTTTCCTTTGCTGCACAGAAGCTTTTCAGCTTAATGTAATCCCATGTATTGATCCTCCTTTTGATTTCTTGTGTCTTTGAGGTCTTGTTGAGGAAGTTTTTACCCATGCCTAAGTGTTGAAGTGTTAGACCTATGCCCTTTTCAAGTGGCTGCAAGGACTATGGTCTGATTTCCAGGTTGTCGATCCATCTTGAATTGACTCTTGTGTAGGATGAGAAAGTGGGGTTTATTTTCATTTTTCTGCATATAGTTAACCAGTTTTACCAATACCATTTGTTGAAGAGGCTATCTTTTTTCCAGTGTGTTTTTGGCCCCTTTGTCAAAAATCAATTTACTGTAAGTGTATGGATTTGTTTCTGAGTCTTCTATTCTGCTTCATTGGTCTATGTGTCTGTTTTTGTGACAATACCATACAGTTTTTATTACTGTGTCTTGTAGTATAGTTTGAAGTCAGGTATTGTGATGCCTCCTGCATGGTTCATATTGCTGAGAACTATTTTGGCTATTCTGGGTTTTTTTGTTTTTCCAAATGAATTTAAGGACTGATTTTTCTATATCTGTGAAGGATGACCTAGGTATTTTAATGGGTATCTCATTGAATCTTTAGATCACTTTTGGAAGAATGGCCATTTTGATGATATTTATTCTGTCTAACCAAGAGTATGGGAGATCCTTCCAACTTCTAATATCTTCAATTTCTTTTATGAATCTTTTATAATTTTTCTTGTAGAAGTCTTTTACCTTCTTTATTAGGTTTATTCCTAAGAATTTTATTGTTTGGGGGTACATTGTGAGTGGAAATGTTTTCTGGATTTCATTTTCAGTGGTTTTATATTTAGCATACAGAAAAGCTTCTGATTTTTTTAAGATTAAATTTGTATGCAGACACTTTGCTAAATTTGTTGATCAGAGCCTTTTGGTTGAGTTTATTGATTCTCCTAAGTAATATAATGTCATCTGAAAATAGAGATAGTTTCAGTTCTTTTTGTCCTATTTGTACTCCTTTGATTTCCTTCTCTTGAGTTATTGCTCTGGCTAGAGTCTAAAATACTATTGAAAAGGAGTGATGATAGTGGATATCCTTGTCTGGTTTCTGTTTTTAAGGGGAATTCTCATAGTTTTTCCTCATTCAATATTATGTTTGCTGTGGACTTCTTATATATTGCCTTTATGATGTTGAGGTATGTTCCTTCTATTCCAATTCTCTACATCTTTTTATCATGAAGTAGTGTTGGATTGTGTGGACTGATTTTTCAGTCTCTATTGAAATGATCATATGAACTTTGTCCTTAGTTCTGTTTATGTTACGTGGATTCTTTTTCATATATTCAACCAGGCTTGCATTCATGGGATGAACCCAACTTGGTCATGGTGTATAATTTTCTGGATGTGGTTTTGAATGCACACTGCTAGTATTTTATTCAGACGTTTTTTGTCTAAGTTCATCAACAATACTTATGTGTAGTTTTCTCTAGCTGTCTTATTTGGTTTTGGCATTAATGTGATGCTGACTTCATAGAATGTATTTGGGAGAATCACCTTTCTTTGTGTTTCATGGACTAGATTGAGAAGGATTGAGGATTTGATCTTCTCTAAAATTTTTATAAAATTCAGTTGGGAAACTATCTGGACTTAAGCTTTCCTTTGATAGTAGGCTCTTTATTGCTGTTTTAATCTCTTTGAACGCTATTGGTCAGTTTAAATTTTCTATATCTTCTTGACTCAATTTAGGAAGGTTGCATGTGTCTAGAAATTTGTCAATTTTTTAAAGGTTTTTCTTTTTTAGGAGATACAATTTTTCAACATAGTTTCGGATTATCTCTGGATTTCTGCACTGTCTGTGGTAATATCAACCTTTTCACCTCTTATTTAGTAATTTGGGTTGATTCTCTCCTTTGATTACTTTGGCTAGTAGTTTATCTTTTTTTATTTTTTTGAGAAGCTGGCTTTTGGTTTTGTTTTTTGTATTTTTGTTGTTGTTCTCTATTGATATCTGTTCTGATTTTAGTTACTTCCTGTCTTCTACTGGCTTTGGGATTAGACTCCTCCTGTTTTTCAAGGGCTCCGGGC
The DNA here is from genome assembly GCA_004027655.1 of Graphiurus murinus. Classification (NCBI taxonomy): domain Eukaryota; kingdom Metazoa; phylum Chordata; class Mammalia; order Rodentia; family Gliridae; genus Graphiurus; species Graphiurus murinus. The sequence continues at coordinate 41,308 of PVLC010005617.1, forward strand.
TATCATTAGGGTTTTTTTTTGTGTGTGTGATTTTATGTTCCTCTTATGTGAGTACTCAGTGCTATGAATTTCCCTCTTAATCTTTTCTTCAAAGTGTCCCAGAGATTTTGATATGTTGTATCTCCATTTTTTGCATGTTTCTAGGAATTTATTCATTTCCTCCATTATTTCTTCTATGACTCATTCCACATTTAGCAGTGTAGTATTCAGTCTCCATATATTTATAAGGTTTTTCTGGGTCTTATTTAATTGATTTCTAGTACACTCCATTATAGCATGAAAAAATGTAGGGGGTTAAGTCACATTTTTTTGAATTTGCTAGTACTTGCTTTGTGGCCCAAGATATGGACTATTTTGGGGATGGTTCTATGAGCAACTGCAAAGAATGTTAATTCAGCTATAGTTGGGTGGAATATTCTCTGTCTCTTAGGTCCATTTAGTTTATGATATTCCTTAAGACTGTGGTATCTTTACTGACCTTTTTTCTATATTAGCCTAGTTATGTGAGAGGAGTGTTGAAATCTCCCAATATTATAGTATTGGGATCTATGTGAGACTTTATTTCATGAAGTGTTTGTTTAATGAAATTGATTGCACCTATGTTTGGGGCATAAATGTTGACTTGTTATTTCATCTTGTTGGAGTGTTTTTCTAAGCAGTAAAAAAATACCTGCGTTGTCTCTTCTGATAAGTTTAGGCTTAAAGTCTAATTCGTCTGATATGAGTTCCTATCCCTTCTTGTCTTCAAGTTCCATTATCATGGATTACCTTGCTCTAGACCTTCACCTTTAGTTGAGTATCTTTACTTGTAAGGTACATTTTTTTCAGATAGCTAGATGGATTATGATTTTTAATCCATTTTGCCATCTTATGTCTTTTGATTGGGGAGTTGAGGTCATTGATATTCAGTATGATTATTGAGAGATGATTTTTAATTCCTAACATTTTGAATTGTATCTTGTGTTTAAGGCAGCATTTATTCTTCTTTGCTTAGTTGTTTGATGGAAAACATTGTTTCTCTGGTTCTGGCACTTATTTTTTATTTCTTCTTTGTATTTATCTCTTTGAGTGCTGGTTTGGACGGCATAAATTATTTCATTTTCTGTTTGTCACGGAAGATTTTTATTTCCCTGTCAGATTTGAAAGATATCTTTGCTGGGTAGAGTAGGCTTAGCTGGAAATTGTTTTCTTTCAGAGATTGGAATATATCTCTCCATGCCCTCCTGGCTTTCATGACTTGGTTTGAAAAGTCTGGAGTGATTCTTATTGGTTTGCGTATGAATGTCACTTAGTCTTTTAATCTCACCCAATTTAATATTATCTTCTTAGCCTCTACATTAGTCAGTTTGATTATTATGTGGCATGGATAACCTTTTCTCTGATCTTATCTAATGGATGTTCTATATATTCCCGGTACCTGTGTGTTGGCCTCGTTTTCTATGTTTGGAATATTTTCTGATATTACTTCTCTGAAAAATTTTTTATTTCTTTGGTTTCCACTTCTAGCCTCTCTTTTATGACTATTTTTCTTAGGTTTTCTCTTTTAAAGTTGGCACAGATATATTCAGTGTCCAACTCATAGTATCAATTTTTTAAAATTATATAGTATGCATTCATTTTTGGAGTGGCCATCTTCTAAGAGTGAGATTCTGTTTTCCATGTAGTCTATTCTGTTGATGATTTGTACTGATGTCTTCATTTATTTTATCCCTCACTTCCTTCAGAGCTTCTTTTTGATTCCTGTTTAGGGTATCAAATTCTTTGTTGATTTGATCTTTCATGTCTTTCAGGTTCTCTCTGAATTCTTTTCTGAAGTCCTGTATCATTTCTATTAAAGTTCTGACTTGTCTTCCTGGTGTTATCTGCAACTCTGTGTTGGTGGGTTCTATTGATATAGGAGTGTGGACACTCAGTGTTTTCTTGCCATTCTACTTTTTCATTATTTCACATTTCTTAAGTTTGTGTCTTGGTTGCTTTTGATGGCTTTCTTTCTCACTCTGTGGATTTCCTATGTCTCTCACTTTATATTATCTTATTCTGGTGGTAGGTATTTACTTCGAGGCATACTTTAATAGTGAATAACCTCTACTGTATAGGTATTCTCAGCTTTCTGTTAAATATTTATTACCCTTTACTGCTGACTTTGAGGTCTGTGTCCTGTATCACCCCACTGTTTTTCTGTCTGTAGATTGTCAGTACCGTGTTGTAGTTACTCTAGATCTCCGTCTGCCCACTGCAATGATGATGTTAATGGCTTCCAGGCTCTTAGGTGTGAGCAGAGCAGTGTGCCCTGTGCATTTTACACTTCAATGTGCAAGGTGCAGGATGATTCTGTCAATTATGATTAGTTTGTCCTTAGTGTCTGGCAATTCTTCTTGTTGGTTCACCTATCTGGTCAAACCTCAGCAGCAGGGGTTTAGGGGAGTCAGTTGGTATATACAAGAGTAAATTGCACTGTATTCAATGATAAGGGGTAAATGAGGAGGAAGGAGCTTTTGTAAGGAAATGTAAGAATAAGGTAAAGTATAAAATAGAATCAAATAGAATAAGATTTTGAGTGTAGTTAGGTAATATATAGTAAAGATTAGAGATAGTGAATATTTAAGTATAGTGATACAAAATGGATTTAATACAAGGCACTGGCAGACAGGTTCAGTAGGAGTACAATAGACAAAATAGAATGTAGACAGTCTTTTGCATTTACTCACGTAAGAGGACAGGAAGGGAAAGGGAGAAAAAGTAATAAATAAGAAATAAGAACCTTAAGAATTGCTTAGTCAGGAGTGAGTACAGTTTTTTTGTTGGAAAAGAGCTGCTTTCCCTTGTGGCTTTGGATGTTTCCTTTCTTTTTTTTCCCCTTGATTTGAGGCTTGCTTAGAAGAGATGTGAAAGCTGTTCAAAAGCTCTTATTCAAGCCTACTCCCCCATCTGCTCTGTCTCCTATTTTACTAAGGAGGCAGATTAGGGAGGATGTGTAGGGAGGGGCTGGCCCCTGCTGGTTACTGGGAGGAGGCTCTTCTAGACAGGGGGATTGGGAGTGTGGCCCAGGGCAATTATCCATCATTCACTGGGGTCCTAAGCTCAATCCTCTGTACTACAAAAGGGGGGGGGGGGGAGAAAGAGAAGGAAGGAGATAGGAAAGAGGAAAAAACTTGCAAAAGGGATTTAAAAAACCCTTCCAGATACACAAGTACAGAGCAGCAGCAAAACATAAATAAATAAATAAAAATACAGAACAAAAAGGTGAAAAGGAAAACAAACAGTTAAAAAAAACTTTTATACTTGAACCCCACCACCCTACTCGTTTTACATGGATACTTTCAGCCATTTAAGGTCCACTTATTATAGTAGGTTCTCAGGCACATTTCAAGAGTTCTCACTTGTTCAATAACCTATAGGAATGAAGTTAGTTTGCAGCCCCAGTGCTTCAGTCTTCTGCAGTTCATGACACCCTGGCCCAGTGTCTCTCTGTCTGCCCAGGTGCTGAGTGTCGCTGCATCCTGTCCCAATGCAAGCATGGTACTCTGTGCTCTGCACAGAGAAGGCTTAATTGGTCTGTAGCTTTCAGACCTGGTGTAGCCCTCAGCATTTCATGTGCAGTGTGGAGCCACAGCCTGTGTGTTTTCCTGCCTCCTTTTCATGGTCTCTTTTCAGTTACTCCATGGAGATTCTATAGTCACCTCCATGGGTTTCATGTACTCTCTCTCCTATACTGCTGGGCACCCATTAGAGTGGGGGTTGGGGTGGATGGGGATATAGATGTAGTCATGCTTCTCTATCCTGTAGTTATGGAGCTCTGTGATTCTTTGGCTAGTGATCTCTATGACTATGAAGTAGGTCTCAGGTTGCTAATTATAAGATTTTTCAGGTCTCCCAAAGGTTCCCGCTGGTCTGCGGAGCATGGTTGTTGTTTTTGTTCCCTTTTTCAGCCTGGGTGTTTAAAGGTGGCCTTGTAGGTATTATTGAGTTCATTTGTCTTTATTTCCCACCTCCCATAAGGGTAGTCTGGGATGTGGAATGCTGCTCACTTTGGAGCTCCCTGAGATGAGTTAGAGACAGGTTCATCTAAAGGTCCTTATTCCATAGCCATCTTTCTGTCATCCCATTTACCTATTGATGAACATTTTATTTTTTCCAATTAATAATAAAGCTGTTATGCATATTCATATATAAGTCTTTCTATGGACATAAGCTGTCATTCCTTTGACATGAATCACTTATGAATGAAATGGCTAGATCAACTGGCAGCTGAGTTAATAATATTTTTATTTTATTTTACTTTATTTATTTATTTTTATATTTTATTTGTGCATTATTGTTTAACATTATTTTCCATTCACACCAGAAGTGTCAGTTCCTCTACATCTGTAACCATCTTTATTAGGGTTAGTCATTTTAAGTTTAACCTTTTTAATTTGTATATAATGATATTACAATTTGCTTTTAAATTGCATTTCTGTAATGAATAATAATGTTGAACATCTTTCCATGTCCTCATCTGTCATCATATATTTTATTTACTAAAATGTCTTTTCCAACCCTTTCCCATTTTCTTTCCCTCTCATCGAGTTGTTTATTATTGTTAAATTTTGAGAGTTTTAAAATATTTCAGACATATTGTAGGTTCAGTTCTAGATCACCACACTGAAGCATATGTTGCAATAAAATATGTCACATGACATTTTTGGTTTCCTAATGCATATAAAAGTTATATTTATATTGTAATAAAATCTATTATACATTGTATAATAGTATTTTGTCTAAAACAATATATATAACTTAATTTAAAAATAATGTATTGGAAAAATGACAGCAATCATCTGAGCTTTTGGAAAAACTGCTGTGATAGACTTACTCCATGCAGGGTTGTCAGGAACCTTTAATTTGTAAGAAATATAAATGTAATATCTGTAAAACACAATAAAAAGAAACATGCCAGTATATACATATACTTTCTAGATACAAGTACTATATCAGATACATGTTTTCAAAAACTTTGTTCTAATCTGTGGCTTTCCTTTTAGTTTTATTTGCAATGTCTATTGAAGAGAAAAAGTTTTTAACTTTGCTAAAATGCAATTTATTTACTTTTTATTTTTTCTTACATGGGTCAGGAGGAAGCATCTGAACCATTACTGCTTTAATATTTTGCCCCAGGCTCTTTTCTTCCTCAGCCCCATAATTTTGTTTGTCTCACCTCATCTTTTGGCTCCCTAGTGAAGGGGAAATAAAACAAACAAGTGAGTTAAGATTAGCTGAAAATAAAGAGAGAGAAAAATGGATATCTGAACACAGTGGTATACACAAAGTCCCAGCTATTGGGGAGGCTGAGATAAAAGAATCACTTGAACCCAGGAGTTTGAGTCCAGCCTGAGCAACATACTGAGGCCCCATCTCAAAAATACATACATACATACATACATACATACATGCATACATAAAATAAATGGAGGTTTAGCAAAAGATTCCTCAGGTCAACCTTACGACTCAGATTTTCTTGGGTATAATGATAGTGGAGTAACAAAATGTATTAAATTCATTTGATAATGTATAATATAATGTACACAGAGCAAACAATAGAAAAAATGTTTGATCAAATTAACATTATCAGAAGTTCACAAGTTGATAAAAGCCCAATTATACAGGGATTTTCTTAATGTGCCTTTCTCTTTAATGATAGGGAGTGGTGAAGCATAAAGCCAAGGAAAAGGGTAAAATATTTGTGTGGGCACTAAATGCAAAAACTTTGCCAAATTTTAGTTTACCACCCAATCTGGCTTTCAGAAGTTTACTAAATGATACAATACTTTAGCCAACTAGTGGTCAGTGTCCAAAACCTCTTGATCTAGGACAAATTAAAATTTTTATAAGTATGAGAGTTATTTTGCTTTATTTCTGATTAAATGCTTATTTATTCTGTGCTATCTTTGCTGATATTTAAGCATGACCTAATATGCCATTAGTCATATTCCATACCATACTAATATATATGCCTTTGTTACTTACTATGTGTATGACATGGATAAGTTACACAACCTTCTCTTATCCCTATGTTGTTCAACTTTAAAATGGGTCTAAACCCGGCATGGTGGCACAAGCATGTAATCCCAGTACTTGGGAGGCTGAGACAGGATGATTGCAGGCTCATGACCAGCCTCAAGCAATATGAGGCCTTCTACAACTTAGTGAGACCCTTTCTGCAAAATAAAAATAAAATAGGGCTTGGGGTATAGCTCAAAGCTAGAATGCCCCTGGATTCAATCCCCAGTACCACAAAAATAAACACATACATACATACATACATACATACATACATACATAAAGTGGGACTGAGATCCACTTTTCCTTTTTTCCTCTGTGGCTTCCATGTATGAAAGAAAACATGTGGCTCTTGGTTTTCTGAGACTAGCTGATCTCACATAGCATGATGTTCTCTAGTTCCATATAATTTTCTCCAAATGACATATTTTTGATTTTTGTGGCTGAATAAAACTCCATTGTATGCATATATCACATTTTCTTTATACATTCATTTGTTGATAGATACCTAGGTTTATTCTATAACTTTTCCATTGTGAATTCAGCTGCCGTAAACATGGTCATGTATGTATCAATATAGTGTTCTGACTTTAATACTTTTGGAAGGATACTGAGAGTTGGGTCATATGGTGGTTCCATTCCTAGTGTTTAGAAGAATCTCCATACTGATATTCATAGTGATTGTGCTAATTCACAATCCTACTAATAACATATAAGTGTTTATTTTTCCCCACATCCTCTCCAGCACTTATTATTGTTTGTATTCTTGATGATTAGCATCCTAACTGGAGTCAGATGGAATCTCATTATACTTTTGATTTGTATTTCCCCGATTGCTGTGATGTTTAATTTTTTCATATATTTATTAGCAATTTGTATTTCTTCTTTTGAGAAATGTTCAGCTCAATTACCATTTATTTATTGCATTATTTCTTTTACTTATTTATTTTGTGGTGGTAAGCTTTTTGAATTCTTTATATATTCTGGATAAAATTCCTCTTTCAAAGGAGTAGCTGGCAAAGATTTTCTCTCATTCTGCAGGTTCTCTCATTATACAGTTGATTGTTTTCTTTGCTACACAGAAGCTTTATAATTTGATTCCATTCCATTTATTGATTCTTGTTTTTATTTTCCAAGTTTTCGAGGAAATCTCTGCCTATACCTATATGTTGGGGAATTGCTCCTATGTTTTCTTCTAGCAGTTGTAAAATTTCTGGTCTGGTTTCTAGGTCTTTGATCTGTTTTGAGTTGACCTTTGTTCAGATAGAGAGACAGGGGTCTACTTCATGTTCTACATATGAATATCTAGTTTTTCCAGCACCATTTGATGAAAAGGCTATCTTTCCCCAATGGTATCTCTTTGACCCCTATGTCAAGGGACAGATGGCTATAACTGATTTGAAAGGGATTGAGGAGAGAAGAGGGGAAGGAAAGGAGATATAGGGATTGAGAAAGACCAAATAATTCCATATCACTAAGTGTATCACTAAGAATCTTACTGTCACGCACAATTACAATGCACCAATAAAATTATTTAAAATCCTATAGAGACATAAATGAGACATAAATATGAGACATAAATATTTTATGTATAGAGAGGATTAAATTTTTCTAAGTTTCTAGTTGAATATTTTATTCATATTTGCATTTATGTATTATATGTGTGCATATGCATCAATCTTTCAGATATATGACACAATTGGATACTGAATAAAAATAAATGGAGTTCTTTTTTTTTTTTTTTTCGGTACTGGGGATTGAACTTAGGGGCATTCTACCTCCAAGCTATACCCCCAGCCCTATTTTTCATTCTTTATTTTGAAACAGGGTCTCACTAAGTTGTGGAGTGCCTCACTAAGTAGCTGAGGCTGGCGGTGAACCTGGATCCTCCAGTCTCAGCCTCCCAAATGCTGGGATTACAAGCATGTGCCACCACGCCCGGTTGCAGTTCTTTTTAAAAATGGCCCTAATGAGTAATGAACTCATGTGTCTATTGCCAGGGTTAACTAAGATAATGAATAGAGGCATTTAGCATATGCTTAGCACAGAGTAAATATTCAATATTTTTCATTTTTTTCAAAATAAAAACTATTAATATAAAATTGAATTATGCAGTCTTTAATTTTGAGTCTTGATATACAGATTTTACAAGCAAATATGAAACTAAAGTAAAAACATTCCCAATTAAAAATGACTTGTACTGTAGGAAATGTTTGTCTTGCTAATTGTTAAACATTTTGAAAAATCAGCAACTTAGAGTGCTTTACAGAGGAAAATAATCACTTTCAAAACAAAAACTTGTGCTATTGAAAATAGAATGGCTACAAATTCTATTAATTTTGCACTCAACAACCTTTTTAGACAAACGACATCTATATTGAGTCAAAGATGCTATATCTTAATGTAGAGAGTTGCTTTCACTCACTACTATTATTTGTATTATTGTGTATAGCTTTCCAAAAGTAGTCTAATATTTCTCCTTTCACTCTGACAAATGTAAGCACTAAGAATCAAGTTTTTAATTTATTTTTTCCTTTTCTATCACATGACTTTAACCTAAGGATTATAATATAGGGAACAAAAAATCGCCTGTACATATGCCATGAAAAAATTACCCTATTTTGGAATTACATGTTTTATTCATAATTATTATTTACTACACTTGGCTTAAAGGTTCATTGCTGCCAATCAGGTTGCTAAGTCTAATATTATACTTCTGAATAGTTATATAAGTATTGGATTACTTATTTATTTAAGAGTAGTTAATTAGTAACCAGAAAAAAGTGAAAATAAAAAGATAATTGTTTTGAAATAAAATTTGAAATGACTTTGGAAAAAAGTTTGTAAATTGATGTCATAAATAATTCTTGTGGTACTAGGAATTGAACTCAGGGGCATTCTACCTCTGAGCCACACTCTTGGCTCTCTTTATTTATTTATTTTTAATTTTGAAATAGTATCTTACTACTTTGTTGAGGATCTTGCAACATTGCCAAGCCTGGCCTTGAATTTGAGAGTCTTTCTGTCTCAGACTCTTAAGTACTAGGATTATAGGCATATTCTACCACACCTGGCAGATTATGTCTTGCTTAACAATAAAAACATAAATACAGAATAGATCTATAACAGCTTCCATAGTTTTTTGACTTATTTTTTTTCTTTGAGATAAGCATTGAACTTAATTTTTCATTTGACTCTAAAATATATAGTATTTTTATCCTCTAACAGTTTTGGAATTATACTACAAATATTTCTATTTATCCAAATTAGCTGTAATAAACTTTTTACTGAACTAGACTAAGCCATAATACAATATCTTATAAGAAGAGGAGAATTCACAGAGGCAGACCCAGGAAATAATGCCATATAAAGACCAAAGAAGAGATTAGAATGATGCATTTACAAGTCAAGAAATGCCAAGGATTCTTGGCAACCACCAGAACTTAGGAGAAAGAGGTAGAACAGATGTCCCTCAGAAGTTCTAGCTGAAGAAATCAAAACCTGAATTTGACTTATAGCTTCTAGAACTATGAGATAATAAATAATAATAAATAATAAATTTCTGTTGTTGCCATCTACTTTATGGTAATTTGTTACGGCACTCCTAGGAAAGAAATACAAAAGTCCTGACCACTATCAAAGACTGCTATCAGTAAGTATTCAGTGATATAATAGATTAAAAATAAATAAATTCTAGGTCATGGAAAGGAAGGAAATACTGAAAAACTGTAATCAACCATAGGAGCGTAGGGAGACATGACGACTTAATTTTGACATGTAGCATGTTAATATAAAATGTTAACATTAGGAAACACTGGGTTAAGGGAACATAAGAACTATCTTTGCAACTTTTGCATAAATTTAAAATTATTTCAAAATAAAGGTTATTTTTAAATTGAGAACAACTTATCATTGTCATTATTTATAACTACCTTTCAAGATTAATGACTTTTAAATGTGGTCACAAAATATTCAAATACAATAGTATAATAATTGCATTCAAATACTGAAATGGGTTTCTCTGTCACAGGACTGTGCAATAAAATAACATAGCCATTTATGTAATTTTAGTTAATCTAATAATAACATTAAAATAAAGGGAAGTATGTGAAATTTATGTTTAAAATGTTTTATTATACAAATTAAGTATATAATTTTAAATTATAAGACTATAACATTATTAATAGTATATTTTATATTCCAGTTTATACTAAGTCTTTAATATGTATACTTCACATTTATGGACCATCTTAATCAACATTTTAATTTTCAATAGCTACTTGAATAGCTAATGGTTACTATATTGAGCTATCAATGCCAATCACTAATTATTTCCATAGGGATATTAACCCTAATTTAAAAATACCAATCTTTTGTCATTTTTAATATAGCAAAAGTTACAAATATTGACTTTTTCTAACACTAGCAACCCTTATAACACAGTTTTTAGTATTTCACATATTAAATATTTATAGTAAATTACATGCTTGGGATGTTATGACATTATATAAAAAAAGAAACATTTTTAAATGAGGTAACAAATAGAACATTTAACATGACTTAAGAAAATATGAAAGCCGGGTGTGGTGGCGCACGCTTGTAATCCCAGCATTCGGGAGGCTGAGACCAGAGGATCCGGGTTTGCGGCCAGCCTCAGCTACCTAGAGAGGCACTCCACAACTTAGTGAGACTCGGTTTCAAAATAAAGAATAAAAAAAAAATATGGCTTGGGGTGTAGCTTGGAGGTAGAATGCCCCTGAGTTCAATCCCCAGTACTGAAAAAAAAAAAAAAAATGAAAGAACAGTTACACAATAAATTTTCTAAAAGGTAATGGAGTTATTGGCCTTTTGTTAGTTTTTTGCAAGAAATCTGTTGAAAGTTGCCATTTTAATTGAGATTTTTAAAAATTTACTTTAACATTCCAATAAATTTTTCTATAACTCCTTCAGGTTTAATTATGGTGTTCCCATGTAAAATTTATGTTTGACTTTGTATTTATGTTTCAAGCCAAAGTAACTTTAATACTTGAGACTAATCTTTTATTTGTGAAAGCCACTCTGGTTAATCTGACATCTAGCACCTATATGTTATAGGTACATTATCATTTCATGTGAAAAGCAGAGATGGTGGTGATGATGATGATGATGATGATGATTCTCAGGACGATACATATCAAGATCGAGAGTTCTCTGTTCAGAAATCTGAGTCACAACTAACCCCCATTTTTGCTGAGGACCACTCAGGTAAATTTATTATGATGAATGTTTCACAATCAGTCTACACAAGTATACCCTCTTCCATCATTCACTTTCAAATGAAATACCTACTTTATATGCATAATACATATCCAAATTTGTGTTGTATGTCTATAAGAATTTTATTATTTCAGAATTAACTTTATATAGCTTGTTTCCTGTATTTCTACCTCTATTAATATTAATAGATTATAATACTTCAGCTTGATGTTTTCCTACCAAAGCAAAAGCTTTACATATTTTTCTGTTATTAAACAAAAATTGCAGTATTTCTGATAAAATAACAATTAATGTATTATTTTAACAATGTAATATGCTTATTCTTTTCCCAATTCTCATGAATGAAAATACCAAAGAAACTAAGTTTTATTTTTTCCCTTCCTATATTATAAAGACTTATTTAGACACTGTTAAACACTATATTTTTAGTAGAAGTCTAAAGGAAAATGTTGATAGAAAATTGAAATAGTTATGTTAGATTTTATGGCGAATGAAATGTTCTTTATTAGTCAATAGCAGATATGTTAGAGGTTATTAGAGTATTTTAATAGAAGCAAAATTGTAGGAACAAAGAGCATACCAAACAAAAGATTTTATTGAATACATTTGTATTAGAGTTTTTCAGACAAAAGCAATAAATCCTTCTTACTTGCTCAAATACACACACACACACACACACACACACACACACACACACCTTTTTGGTTGTATTCTACTAGATAACCTTGACTAATATAGTACTCATTACACAGACAGGTAAACTGTTAAGTTAGTTTGACAAAGACAAAAGGTAATGGTAGTCAAGTTGATACTGGGTTTTGAACCACCCTGAGCCATGAAGCAATCTCCTTATTCACAGATACAATTTCTTTCCAGAATTTCTTTCCCTGTGAATTCCTTGTGCGTTAAAGCATTGGGTAGAAACAGACAAAATAGTTGTGAGATAGCTAGAAGAGGAAATAATTTCTATTTTAAAAAGTTTGATTTATTATTGGAGAATTCACATTTAAATATCATACATAAAAGCATTTAAGCTGGGCATGCTGATGCACACTTATAAACCAAGTATTTGGAAGGCTGATACAAGAGGATCACAAGTTCGAGACCAGTCTTAGCAACTTAGCGAGGCCCTCTGCAATTCAACTTAATGAGACCCTGTTTCAAACTAAAAAAAGAAATAGGGCTGGGGGTATGGCTCAGAGGTAGAATACCCCTGGCTTCCATCTCAAGTATCACATACACACACACACACACACACACACACACACACACACACACACACAAAGCATTTAAAGTGCTTTTGTGTGGGGCACCTGTAATCTCAGTCCTTAGGAGGCTGAGACAGGAGAATCACAGGATCAAGGCCAGCCTCAGCAACTTAGCAAGGCCCTCAGCAACTTAGTGAGACCCTATTTCAAAATAAATAAAATTCTCTGAGGGTATAGCTCAGTGGTAGAATCCCCAGTACCACAAAAAAAAAGTGCTTTTGTAAAATTAAAGGAACATCCCCTACAAATGTAAACAAATGTTTCCTCAATCATTTCACATGAGTATAAGTTTGGTGACCTCATTCTCTGCAAATTGATGATTTTAAGAAATTAACTTATGTCTTCAAAATAAATAAGCACAAGAGACGATTCAAAATAAGGAAGTAAGTTTTCCCTCAAGAACTCCTCACAGGTATTTGGAATAAAACTTACCTAGACTCCTTTAATTCTCCTTCTCACCACCTCATTGCTCTAAATTCCACTCAGATCCACTAATCGTTATATGATTTTTTTTATTATAGGTAAAGTATTAGAACAGGACATACTATAATAGAATTTAGTACAAAATGGTACAGAACAATGCATTGCACTGCCATACAGTACAAGATATGCCATTCAATGCCAGTGCTACACAATGTCATACAATACAATGCAACACAATGAAAACAATCCAAAATAATATATTCATGAAGAATAGTTTCAGGAGACAGAAACGCTGAGAATGTTACTATTCCGGGCCCCTTATTACATAAATGAGAAAATTAAGGCCTTTTTAAAGAGGTTAGTTAATTACCAAAGGAAATCAATCTAGTACAATTGAAATTTTTAAATATAAAAGTATTAACATAACTATGCATACAACTTACTGAAACTGGAGGACATCTTAAACTATAAAATAGTTCAACACTGGAAAACAAATATCAAAATGAGAAGCTGAGTTAATGAGAAAAATGGAGAGAAAGAAAATAGATTTGAGTCAAGTACAAAATTCCACTATTAGGGGACTTTGAGGTTGACCAGAGTTCCAGTTTCAAGTTGAAGGATATTATTTTGGATGTCACCCATGGCAGAATTGCCTGCTCTTTTAAAAACTCAGGAACCCAGGTATACACATCAATATCTCACTACTTAATCCAAACCCTTTTCTGACTTTCCTTGAAATAAATTGCTAGGATCATTTTTCATAATCCCAAGAAATGTGAAAACTCATACCCCGGACTTTCTAAACAGTCTGAAATCTTATAGTTTACTGAAAATGTACCTTTGGAATTTTAATACATTTTTATACATATCTATGTACAAATATATGAATATTTTGGCAATTTGAGAAAAAGATTTTCTTTTTATAACATTAATCCTTGACTTAAAAGTAAAACATTCTTAAGCTTATTTTAGTGGGGAACTTAGTGCAAATCTGGGGCAGACACAGGAACAGGAGACTTGACAACATATTCTCATGGCCCTGCAGGATGGGGCTTCTTTTATAGCTCACAAACTGCAATGAAAGCAGCTGCTAATCATTCCCTCAGAATTTTTGACAAATGAGTCCATTAAAAAGAGTCTGAAAATGATGTCTGTTTATGATTCTCAAATATATATGTTAAGAATGGGATTCAAAAATATTAAAGTATATTAAAAAGTACTATGGGTTTTGTTTGTTTAGTTTTTATTTTGTTTTTCCTTCCAGGTGATAATGTTAAGAATTTAAGAATGTGGTATCAAATTGAGATCCATAGCTCTCCTGGACCACCCATAAACACTATTGAAATGCAGTGCATTGCTCTGGTAAGATCCCATTAAATGTTCATAAACTCTTTCATTTAGCAAATGAACTTTAGTTTCACACTAAATGTCCACCCTTAAAAAATTCCCTATCAAATGAGTATATTGAGTTAAATCAATCACCAATTACATGCTTTTGGAAAACATTTTAGTTATATGACATCTCACAGTGCAGCACTGATTAGCATTATACCTGTATATCTTAAGAATTACTAGAGCAAATTTGACCTTATCCTACATGCTTGTTCTCACATATATAATAAAAGCAAGTACTTCTCTAATATTGATTATTCCTGGTTTCTACAGCAAATATTTCACTTTGAAACATATTCAGCAACTAGCATATATTTTGGGTTTTATGTAATAGTGACTAAGGATAGGATTTCTGGGTGCAGTGACATATGTCTGTAATCCTAGTACTTGGGAGCCTGAGACAGGAAGTCTCAGAACTCAGCATGCTGTAACTTAGTAGACCCTGTTTTTTTTTTTGTTGTTGTTTTCTTGTTTGTTTTTTGTGGTACTGGAGATTGAACCCAGGGGCATTCTACCTCTGAGCTACATCCCCAGCCCTATTTTTTATTCTTTATTTTGAAACAGGTTCTCACTAAGTTGCGGAGGGCCTCATTAAGTAGCTGAGGCTGGCCGCGAACCCAGATCCTCCTGTCTCAGCCTCCCAAGTACGGGGATTACAAGCATGCACCACCATGCCCAGCTAGTAGACTCTGTTTTAAAATTTAAAAAAAGAGCTAAGGGTGTATCTCAGAAGTAGTGTACCCCCAGTTCAATCCTCAGTATCACAAAAATGAATAGAATTGCTTACATTAATTTTTGAAATATTAATAAATCAGTTTCCAAAATTATTTATTGGGGTCAAATATCAAGAATCTTGGTTTTAAATGCAATATGAGGACAATATTAACAGCTATTGATAATGTTTTAATTAGATGTAATTGCCTTATTATTAGTACTCAAATATTTTATTATAATGAGATTTGTTATTTTAATTTTTAACTAAAAAATCTATATTTCATAGAACTGATTATGTTGAATCTTGAACTTTTGT
Source organism: Graphiurus murinus (assembly GCA_004027655.1). Taxonomy (NCBI): domain Eukaryota; kingdom Metazoa; phylum Chordata; class Mammalia; order Rodentia; family Gliridae; genus Graphiurus; species Graphiurus murinus. The sequence goes on from PVLC010005617.1 coordinate 56,716, forward strand.
ACCAATAAATAGAAAGTAAGAAATGATTTAATGTAGTTTAGGTAAATAAATTGAATTTTTGCTCATCTGGTTTCTGGGCAAATCTCCATTGAGGAATAGAAAATGGATAGTTAAAATATTGAAATGTACTCAAGTACACTTTGCAAAGGCATTATCTTCTGAGTAGAAAATAAGTTAATTTCTGATGATGGTAGGATCATTTCACTCAACAAAAATATTCTATTTCTTTGACCTGTTTATTGGTGCAGCATAAAATCATATTTAAAGTTTATTTATTTGTGTGATACTGGGTATTGAACCCAGAGGCATTCTCCCTCCAATCTATATCCCCAGACCCATTTTTTTGAAACAAAGTTTCCATAGATTGATGAGAGTCTCATTACTTGCTGAAGCTGTCCTCAAACCTACAATCCTCCTGTCTCAGGTTCCCAAGAACTAGGATTATAGCCATGCACCACCACAACTTAAAATTTATTTTTTAATGATAACTTATATTACACTACCTCTTTCTATGGCAAATGATTACTGAATTAAAATTCATCTCCTTATGAGGACATAGAGAAAAAATTAAATGACCCTTGAAGAAATTGGAAACAAGAGATGGTACCTCAAAAAATAGGACATTGACTTGCTTATTGTCTTTGTTTTTAAAATGAGGATAGAGATGTTCTTTTCTCTGAAAGATTTATTAGCCCTTCAATAAAATATTATAATAAAAATTACAATTTTTATAACTTTCAACTTTGAATGATGAAGATTGTCATGCAGGTTGACAGCTACACATTAGGGTACTTTATATGGCTGTAAGAAGACTGAGCAAAATGTGAAAAGTAGCTACCACTTCTCTTTTAATGAGACATTATTTTCATTAATAATGCAAATAAAATTGGCATTATTCTTTTATGAATATATTATTTTCCTATGTAATATAGATGTAAGATTTCTCTCTGTTAAAATAGGCAAGTTTGTTTTAAGTATTCACTTTCACTGAGGTTGGAAGAAAAGGGGAATCTTTTCAAACTAACTATATTCATATAGGACCCCAGTGAGAGTGATGCTATTGCTAAATCTTTTCCCGCCTTTCTAGTCATATACAATTATTCCCTCTTTAACTTTATCACATAGAGATTTATTTGATAGAAATGATATTTTTCCTTTTAAATAATCCCATCCAATGAAATCTTTTTGTTTCTTGAAGAGGATGCTTCATTAGTACTTTCAGAAGTACACTAAAATTGTTGTCCTCACCTATGTATTAATTACTAATATATTTGACTGCATGTATTATTTGCCAAATCATTCGAGAGATAGTTTACTTAAACCATAGATCATCAGATGTTGTAATGGCACACTCAAGATAGTAAGCAACCTCTGATTTCCATTTGTACCTCAGATTTTATATGCAACACAACTTCCACATTTTCCCTAGAAAAAATGATCAGAATCTCTCTAAAGTATAGGTCATGTAATAAACATTTATATTCTCAAGGTACTTCAGTTACTTCTTACTCCAGGTTCTCAAAAAAGATTATATTATCAATAAACAGTAATTGGTTATTAGTAGTTCAATTTTTTAATTTATTTATTTATTTTTTTTTGTATTTTTTATTGTAGTAATTCGTGCATTGTAAGCGTACATCTTTGTTAGGTACAAATTGTTAACAACATATTTGACACAATTCTCATTTGACCCCTTCCCCAATTCCCACCCCATTCCCTCGCCCTCCCTCCCCCTAAGGTTCAGCTCAGTGAGTGTCCTTGATATGATTGTGTATGTACATCATGTGCCTTAGGGTTTCCCCCTACCCTGTACATCCCCTACGATTAAATCAACTTCTTTGCTTATCGAGGGTCTCTCCTTTTCATCTGGAGACCCTCTTCTGTCCCATCTTCTCCCTAGCATCTGTAAATTATTATGTTTTCCTTTGGGAATTTTAACATATCTTATTTTCTATTTTGTTTGATCTCAAAAGTCTTTTGTACACTACATAGTTTGGCTGTTGGAAAATAGAAGTAATCTTCTGTCTTTCCTCTGGCACTCAATAACTTCAAGAAATATTTTCTGAAAACAAACCTTAAATGTGTGAAAAAAGCCATATTTGACTTAAGTTTTAAATCAGCCGTAGCCTTCATAATCTTTGTTCCATTGTCAGTGGCAATTGCATGTTCATTTCTTCTCTTGAATTTTTCATTCTGTCATTAACCTTCAATTTAAATTCACTATATTGTTGAAGATGAAGCACAGAAATCACTCCACAAGTTAGTCAGAAGCATAATTAATAACTTATTGACTCAGTGTCAATATAAAAACATCAATACAAAACAGCATATGTTAATTGTCAACCATTTAAAACATGTTTTCAATGTTTTAGCCTCTATCAACTCAAAAGTATACAAATACTCCTTGACTTAAAATGGAGTTATAAACACATAAGAAGTGAAAAATATCTTAAGTTGAAAGTGCATTGAGTGCACCTAACTGAGGAACATTCTAGTTTAGCAACACTGTAGAGTACTGGTTGTTGACCCTTGTGATTACATGGCTGATTGGGAACTATGGCTCATGGATGCTGCCCAGAATCACAAGAGAGTATTATATAACATATAGCTAGCCCTGGGAAAAATCAAAATTCAAAATTCCAAGTATGGTTTCTAATACATGTAAATCACTTTTACATCGTTGTAAAAGCGAACCATTGTAAGTCAGGGACCATCTGCATTTTGAGATACTATTCTTTCATGTATTTTCTTCTTTCCTTTGTACTTTTTACATTTTATTTTATCTTTCTGAAAGATCATGTATCAAGATATTGGAGCTAGAACTGGTATTTTTTCTCATGAAATATTGAGAAAAATTGGCCTTTTGTGAAAAATAATTCTTAAGTAAGATAATTTTTATCTTGAAAATATATCATGGCCTAATTTGGGCTAAATACAAATATATAAATATAAATATATGTATATATATGGAAGATTATTTTCATTGTTTTAAGGATTCCATATAATAAAAGAGTGTAAAGATTAGATTGTTGATAAAATCTCATCACCATTATTTTCCTATACTCTTATTGATCAATTTTAAAATATATGTTGGCTCACACAATATACAATGTTCTTCATAAAGTTATAGATGTAATAATATACGGCTTTAATGTCTTTTTAAACTGACAAAGTATTTTCTGAATTATGTACTTATTAGTACATTCTTAATTGATTTTTACATAATGTCTATGGATTTAAAAATCAGACATAATTATCCACTTTAACTTAAACTAACAGTGGAATCAAGGCCATGACCTAAAGTTAAACTGTCTATACTTCACTGAGTAAATAATAAGGGGGACAGAGAGCTCTGTTCTCTAAATCAAGCCCTACCAGGAAGAGGGATATCTTTCCTCTCTCCCCCAGCCCCTGCCCATCTTCTTATCATCCCTTCTTCCTCGCTCCTTCATTCTTTTTACTTTTGCCATAAAGTAACCAGTACTGGCCACATCTTGTGCTTTCTGCCCCGAAGGCTGATTTCTTTATTCATTTGCAAACAATAACTTTTTGGCCAGCAATGACTGACTTGGAATAGAATTTCAATACATAGGGCTTATCAAGAGTTTTTACTCCCCTACAGCAGGAATGTTGGCCTGTATTTATAGACTATCCAGAGAGCTCAATGAATCATTTTGACACCCAATGATCATAATTACTGAGACAGCTATGCTGATTAAATATATTAACTAATATGAGTTGTGGACTACATGGAAACAGGGATTCCCTGTATTCTACCAAAAGTAGAGAACAAGATGGAACAACAGATTTTGTCTCTAGTGAATTCTGTCAGATTCAGATCCTTCTCAGTCAGGCCAAGGTTTTCTGCTTTCGTCTCCCCAAGGTTACAATCAGGTCAAGAGGAAACTAGAGAGGACATCTTGACTCTGAGATCAGAGATAAAGAGCATTTGTTCCTTATCATCATGCCTTGATATTAGCAATACAAAATTCTTACTGGTTAATCATAGAACCTCAAAGAGTACCTCCCATTTTGTCTTAAGGCTCCAAAGATGATCAGGGGAACATCTCAAAGCCTCCTAAATGACACTGAAAATGACCTTGAAATACCTGGCAAGTGTTCTTTCAAGACTATGGCTTATTTCAGAATGTTAGAATCAACATAAAGCAAAATTTAAAATATGTTAAAAATGCTTATCTTGGAAAGCAAAAGATAAACACCCCTGCCTTTGCAGTCAGGCTACAGCAACCCTGTTCAGTGTACAGTGAATTTGGAAAGTTTTAGTATTAGGTATTAGGTGGGATACGGGGAGCAGATTGTGACCTGGTATAATATGACAAATGTTATCCTGATACACTTGATGAGGAAACCTAGCACTAGCTCAAAATGGAAATTATTGAATCGATGATTTTGTGGGCAAGTTCAAATTTTACATTGAATAAAGAAGTACTTTTAAGATCCATATCATACTTTGGAAATTTTGAAAGAAATTACAAATTCTTATAAGATATGAGATATGCCTATATCCTTGAGAAAAAGTGTTCAGAAGATGGAAAGGAAGGATGGTTCACATAAGATCACAGCTTACTATCCATTGTTATTTACATCTTCAAGTTAGGAACATATTAAAGTTGAAATCAACATTAAAACTATCTGAAACACCATTATTCCAATACAAACTCAGAAAACATACCAAAGTGACAGGTGTACAATTTCTGAATACTCTGTGAATACAAACTATTCTTTCCTGTCTTCTTCCATAAATGTAGCTGAAGAAACAGTGACTGAATATGATATTGGATTGATTAATGCACACCCAACCACCTCCAAGAAAGATGAAAGAGAGAGAGAGAGAGAGAGAGAGAGAGAGAGAGAGAGAGAGAGAGGAGAAAAAAGACAAATACCCTCTCAATCCATTAAGAATCATTAAAAATTATATACACTGTTGCTTTAAAGCATGTGAATTGTATTTGAGCAGTATTTTCTTGTGACAAATACTATTCCAAATGGAACAAGTGTGTGTGTACACACACACACACACACACACACACACACACACACACACGAAAGAGAGAGAGTATCTTTTCTTAAAGAACTAATCAGGCTAGGCACGGTAACACACACCTATAATCCTAATACTTGAGAGGCTGAGACAGGAGGATTGCAGATTTGCGGCTAGCCTCAGCAATTTAACTAGGCCTTCTGAAACGTGGTGAGAACCTGTTTCAAAATAAATATAAATAAATAAAATAGGGCTGGGGGTGTAGTCATAAGTAGAATGCCCCTGGGTTTAATCTCCAGTAACACACACACACACACACACACACACACACACACACACACACACACTCTTAATCAAGAGGATACTTCCTAGTGATCTGCCCCTGAAATTACATATATTTTTATTTATCACAGCTTTTCATTGTTGTTTTCTTCCTCAAGATTATAGGATATATCTGAACACAAATTAATAAACTCATAGGTTACTTTAGTGGTTTCTGGCTTTTTCACAACCACATCCTCAACCCACATCTACCTGAACTGGACATTAGCAAATGGCCTTCATAGCACTTTTGCATTCCATGTATTTCAGATTGGATGGTAGGTTGGCAGTAAGGAGTGAGATATGAGGCATGTCTTCCCTGGCTACAGTGATGTGAAATGGCAATAGTGGAGAAAATGGCAATGGCCTTTCTAGTTTACAGCTGTTTCACTGATTCTTCCAAGTTCTTAACTACCTGAACTGATTTTTCAATTTAGAAATTTTTTTTTTTTTTTTTGCTATACTGGGGATTGAACTCAGGGGTATTCTACCTCTGAGCTATACCCCCAGCCCTATTTTTTACTTTTTATTTTGAAACCGGGTCTCACTAAGCTGCAGAGTGCCTCACTAGGTAGCTGAGGCTGGCCGCGAACCCAGATCCTCTGGTCTCAGCCTCCCAAATGCTGGGATTACAAGCGTGCGCCACCACGCCCGGCTAGAAAAACATATTGAGAAAGACTATAGTTATCAATTCCTATGGATTACATGATATTTTCAAAATGCTCTTTAGTTCAGTTTATTTTCTTGATAATGTTTTTAAATTTAATAAAATTAAAATTGAAAACTTCCTCAATAATACACTTTACTTCAATTAATATTACTGTATTTCATACCTCAGAAATAAATCCTTTTATTTTGAACTCATGACTATCTTTTGAGAGATGATATAGTGAAAACTGTTTCCTGCTGGTACACATTGAATTTTCATTGACTCAATTAAGCTTTTATAGTCAAAAACATGATCTTTATTTACTTGAAACCAGCAGGAAGTGATGAAGTTTTCAATACACTCAGTAAGTTAAACTTTTCCTCTTGGAGAAGGTATAAATAGGCATCCAAGTCATAAAATTAACCAAGTGATAAAGTGATTACATGTTATGGATATTGCAAAGATGCCAAGGAGGAGTTATGACAAGTGCCTCATAGTTACCACACTTCATTTCCTACTCTTAAGATCCAACCAATATTATACTGCTATATCCCTTTTGTAACATGAAGGATTTTTCCTTTAAATGGGTTTTAGATAACAGAGAAACTAGCAGATTTGAAATTATTTTTATTTTGCATTAAAGGCTTACATTCAATAAGACATAAGACGGTTCTGTATTCCAGTTTTTATTACTTTTTTGACCATAGTCTGAATATCTGATACACAAGTCTCAAAATGTGAGTCAGTCAAAACTAGCATTATTTTTAAAGAAATAGAATATAATAATACTAATTATCAGAGGATATCACACGTGATAAGAGCAAGGATTATTTTGCGCAACTTTTATGATGCATGTATATGGACAAAATTGTGCTCTAAATTGAATTATGTGGAAAATCATTAGTTTTTATTCTACTATTTTTGCTGTTGTGAAGAGTATGTAGCATTTTTTTGAACTGACAATGATCTCTGAAAAATATCTGAGTAGCAGACCAGGACAAATGTCTACGCCAAAATGTTTCATCTAAATTTTCTCTCTTAAGCCTGAGGTAAAGTTTCTTTGCATATTCCCTTTCTTTTGTTTCTGATTTGTTTGACCCTTGGAAACTTCCTAGGAGGCTATGTCCTATAACAGTTTTTATAAAATATGTCAGGTTGCCTACAAAATCAGTGAACTTTGACATAATACCATTGTCAAATTACTGCCAGAGGAAACATAGAAAAATGGATCTCATAGTGGTAGTGATATTGGTGAAAAATATATTTTAAGTTTGATTTTATAAATAGTTTTCTTACCATTTAGATGCAGGAATCTCTGTGTAGTATTTGCTATTAAAATTAATATTGTTATGGTTTACCAAGACTATTAAAGAGAAACATACAAGAGATAACCAGGTAAGAGGTAATCAATAGAGGATCAAGAAAAATGAAGCAAATAGATTTATATAATAGTTTTATTTACATTTTCTTACTTGAAATGACTGTACTAACACTAAAAGCTGACTACATATATTTGTTTTGTAATATTAGGAGACTGTTTGCGTGGAAATACCTATTTCTAATCCAAAAGACACCTGTATTCACATAGATGTGAAATTATCAAATGCTGCCCTTAGTGGACTCCAGGAACTCACACTTAATCCATTAGAATGTGTTAATTATATCGTTTGGTATTCTTCAGCAAGTACAGGCTACAAAGAAGAAAGGTATGATATGAGTGTGGCATTATATTTCATCTTTGATCTTTTCAATTAAGCTTTTAAAATTACTTCTTTGCATATTTTAATACCTTACCCTGATCAAAATATACTTAGAGTTAGCTTTCACTTCCTGCAGTGCAAAATTATTATTTATTGTAATACCAAACTAAATAATTCCTAAATTTCTGCTTTTACTTCCTCTTTCACTTCACTTTTTGTTCATCATATATGAGTAAAACAACTGAATGGAATGAAAATGATTCCATGAAGACGTGGGATTAAACTTTTAATTTCCTTGATGAAAAATTGCTCCTCATTTTTTTCTCAATCATGTATGGGGAAGGGCAGAGTGGGAGAGAGCTGAGGGAAAGCTCACCAAGTGTTGTGTGCATGTATGTCACTATCACTATAAATTACATTGTGATGTGACACTATAATGCATCAATAAAAGTATAAAAACAAATACAAATTATTCACTGAGTGCAGTGGTGCATGCCTGTAATATCAGTACTTGGGAGGCTGAGACAGGGGGATTGCAGGTTCATAACCAGTTGCAGAAACTCAGTGAGGACTTCCACAACTTAGTGAGACCCTGTTCGAAAATATAAAAGAATAAAATAGGGCTGGAAGTGTAGCTCACAGGTAGTGCAACCCTGGGTTCAATCACCAGTACCAAAAAATAGAAACCCAAATCATTCACTTGAGGGACACAGAGAATATTAAAGATGTTGTAATATACTGAAAACATACACATGCATACGCACATATACATATATTAGCAGCAAGTATAGCAGTAATGTATGAATACATAAATATGTATATATATATATTAATATTAAAATGACAAGTGCTCCTGTAAAATGATAATTGTGAAAATGATAATTATATCATTTGCATTATATACATGCACACCTAAAACGTGGCCTATATCTTCATGATTAACTAAATAATTATTTAAATAATCAACTTTATTCATTTCAATAATAATATCCATGGAATTTGTTAGTTTTCAAGATCACAATTGAGTTTGTTTTCCTGTGTTCATTGCATTCCCTTTATTATACATCATGAAAAGGCCCTTTACTCGTTGAAATATTATTTCTGAGTTAGGCTAATTCTTTATTAGATTAGTTACCTATATGTGGTGGCTCACTCCTATAAACCTAGTACTTGGGAGGCTGAGACAAGAGGATCGCAAGTTAAAGCAAGCCTCAACGAATTAGTGAGACCCTCGGCAACTTGGCAAGACCCTGTTTCAAAAAAAAAAAAACTGCTGAGGGTATAGCTGGGAGGTAGAATGCCCCTGGGTTCAGTCCCCAGTATCAAAAAAAGTAAAAAAAGTTTAATTAACTCATTTTAACGGATAAATGAAAATTGCATGTACTTATGCTTTACAACTTATTGTTTAAAATGTTTATACATTGTGGAATGATTAACTCAAGCTAATTAACGTGTATTCCCTCATCTGCTTGTCACTTATTTGTGGTGAGAAGGCAAAATCTACCTTTTCAAGTAGATTTTTCAACTTGTATACAATTTGCATTTCTTTTTTTTTGTACTGGGGATTTAACCAAGAGGCATTATATCTTCAAGCCACACTCCCCACTCTATTTTATTTTATTATTATTTTTTTTTACTTTGAAACAGGGTCTTTCTAAGTTGCCTAGGCCCTTGCTAAGTTGCTGATGCTGTCCTTGAACCTGTGATACACCTGCTCAGTGTCCAAGTACTGGGATTATAGACAGGTAGCACCTTGTCATAAAATGTACCTCTTGAGTTTATTTCTCCCATCTAACTGAAATTTCCAATCCTTTGACAAATTTAACTCCTTAGCAACTCCACCATAGCCCCTGTTAACCACCATTCTATTCTCTGCTTTTGAGATTGAGATTTTGGATTTCAAATATAAGTGAGATCATGCAGTACTTTTTAAATACCTGGCTTATTTTACTTAACATAATATACTCCAGGATAACTTACTGCTTCTTCTAGCACTCTATCCTGTATTAAGAAATAAGTAATTGCTATTTTAGTGGGCAAATGAATACATTAATGTACCTGTGCAATTAAGAGAATAAAGATTATTATAATGTGAAATGGAGAAACAAGTTCATAGTATATTATGAAGTACATTATTTCAATAGATTACCATTAGAAATGTGGGCTCATAGCCGGGCGTGGTGGCGCACGCTTGTAATCCCAGCATTCAGGAGGCTGAGACCGGAGGATCCGGGTTCGCGGCCAGCCTCAGCTACCTAGTGAGGCACTCTGCAACTTAGTGAGACTCGGTTTCAAAATAAAGAATAAAAAATAGGGCTGGGGGTGTAGCTCGGAGGTAGAATGCACCTGAGTTCAATTCCCAGTACCGAAAAAAAAAAAAAAAAAGAAATGTGGGCTCATCACATCTCTTCAATGTGACTGTATAGACTTTGTGAACACAGTCTGAATCTTGGATTTTCTTTATCAGCATACATTAAAAGACATAATCTTGGCTAGTACTTATTGTCTACCTACTTTCTTATCATTGCAACATTGTATATTTTACATATATAAACATAATATTCTCATAGAAACTATAAGCGGTAGGAGCTTTTCTTCTCATTTTATAAGTGATTAAACTGAAGCTCAAAAAGTTCAGTGACATGTTCAAAGGTATACAAATAAAAGATCACAAAGTTGACATACCATCCCAGTTATACTTTTAGACTACCATGAGCTCTGCCCCATCCTAGAGCTGAATATATGCTGATTATAAAGGAGCCTTTCCATAACAGTATGTCATTTGATAACCTTCACATAAAAGTACACATGAATTCAGTTCAACAAACTAAATTTAATTCAATGACAGTTAAAAAGAAGGACTTTTCTTGTTACTGATCCTGCAAGACATTTTCAATACTCATGTTTAAACATTTTCATTAATTCAAGAGACATTTAATAACTAGATATTCATGTATCCTTTATTTTCATTGATGCATTGTAATCATACATCATGATGAAATTCAGAGTGATAGAGGCATACATGTACATAGCACTTGAGACCCAAATACTCTTCATTTGAAAACTATAAAATAGATATTAATGACATCATGGTTTTCTTGAATAATTAAACAATTTGTGCACCAATAAGTGAAAATTTTAGAATACATCCACAATAAAAGTAGAACATATCACTGTGTAATTATTAAATATTATATATGAAACACATTGCTGTGTAGTCAAATATTATATATGAAACCAACTAATTCTACAAAATGGAGATTTTTTTCTTACCAAATCTATTAAATAAACTAAAGCCATTGACAAGTTTTTATATATTTCTCTTCATCAGCATTGTTTTTCAGCCTGAAAAGGGAGAAGAGTTCTGGTATTTACTGAGATTAACTACTGAACTTCCAAAAATAATTACAATACCAGAAATGCAATGTGACCTTGGAAAGTAAGTTCTATTTAATAGAAAAAAATATTTTATGCAATAGTTAACCTATAGTGATGTTGTGATATACATGTGATCTTTTGAGACAATAAATATATATTTTAATATTTGTATATATAAATAAATATATACTTTAATATATATTTAATATATATATTTCTAGTGGAAAACTTTTCAAAGAAAATAAATCAGGGCTTAGTAAGTAAATGCTTTTTATTTAAAAGAATTATTTCAAGGGATAAATGGAACAATAGAAAGAATTCTCCCCTCTCAGAAATCTACAAAGGTGACAAAATCAAACAGAAAATTGCTCATTTATAAGGTAAGGATGAGAAAGCAGATATAAATAGAATCTTAGGAGAGAGAAAGTTGGACAAGTAAGGAAAAATGGTGGGAGGAGTGCGGGAAAAGGGACTCATTAGGGTTTATTGATTTACAGAAGAAACTGAGAAAGAAAGTATATTCTTGTCTATTTGTGTATGCTTGCTTAAAATTGGGAAAAAGCAGAGTTGGGGGTTGATAGGAAAGAGAGAAGCCTGATGAATGTTTGATTAACTCAAAGCAGAATGTAAGGAATGGGTAGCTGTGAATACTTGGTAATTTGTTTAATGCCATGTTCCTTAAAAGTATAAACATTTGTATTTACATTGTCAAGTTCTCATTAAATGTTTGGCACCAAATTTTGTCCTTAGTAAATTGGTAAACAAGTTACACTGAACTAATAAAGAGTATATGTTTTAATGGACAAATAAGTGCCCTCTAGTTCCTTTTTCTCCCTTAGTACACCAAAAGAGTATTGAACTTTTCTATTACCGGATGTTAGACCAAAAAATCATTATGAGTGATTTATGCTAGGTTTTTCTGTCTTTTTTTGTTGTTATTTATTTATTTATTTATTTTTATTAACTGGTGCGTTGTAACATACATCTTTGTTAAGTACAAGGCGATAAAGGCATATATGCACGCATTTCTCATCTAACCCCTTCCCCAATTCCCACCTCACTCCCTCGCCCTCCCTCCTTCTTAAGTTCAGTTTAGTAATTAACCTTAATATATTTGTGAAAATACATCATGTGCATTAGGGTGTCTCCCCCGGCCCTATTGATCACTATCAATTAAGTCAATTTCTTTGCTTATCTAGGGTATTTCATCTGGAGACCCTCCTATGCCCCATCTTCTCCCTAGCATCCACATATTAGGGAGAACATATGTTTCTTAACTCTTTGTGACTGAATAATCTCACTTAACATAATGTTTTCCAGTTCCATCCATTTCCCTGCAAATGACATGATTTTGTTCTTCTTTATGGTTGAGTAAAATTCCGTTGTGTACATATCCTATAGTTTTGTAATCCATTCATCTGTCCATGGACATCTTGGCTGGTTCCATAGTTTGGCAATTGTGAATTGTATAGCTATAAACATAGATACACATGCATGTAGCGTGCCACGCAACTGATGTCGCATCCCACACCACAGGGGGTAGGGCAAAGCGGGCCAGCCACTTCGCCTGTCGGGACCAAGCGAGAGGGAGAGTGTCGCGGCCAGGCCCACCACCCTGGGGAGTCGGGGAAGCCCCCCAAAACCAAGCACCGGCCGGGAGTCCAGTCAGCTGTCAGGCAGCGCCACAGAAACTCAACTTTATTGGAACATACAATAGATTATATGGGCAGGTCAGGTAGGGAGGTGAAGCTGGGGAGGGGGAGCCAATGGGAGCAGATCTCCTCACCGGTAGCTGCTGGGGAGGGAGGTAGGCCTTTCCTTGACCCAGGTCTGAGGAGTCTGAGGGGTCAGATTTCAATAAGAAAGGTCACAGCCTGTGAGTGTCGAATGCCACATGACATGAGCGATCCCTACACATGCGTTGGTCTGATAGTTTGGTTTCCATTCTTTTGGGTAGATACCCAGAAGTGGTATTGCTGGATCATATGGTAGGTTCATTCCCATTCATGTGAGGATCCTCCATACTGTTTTCCACAGTGGTTGCACAAGTTTAAAATCCCACCAACAATATATTAGGGTTCCCACTTCTCCACACCCTCACCAGTATTTGTTGTTGTTCATGTTTTTTTAATTGCCATTCTGATTGGAGTTAGGTGAAATCGAAAAGTAGTTTTGATTTGCATCTCTCTGATTGCTAATGATGGTGAACATTTCTTCATACATTTATTGGCCATTTGTATTTCTTCTTTTGTGAGGTGTCTATTTAGATCCTTTGCCCATTTTTCAATTGGGTTATTTGTTTTCTTAGCTGTGAGTTTCTTGAGTTCTCTGTATATCCTAGATATTAGTCCTCTATCAGAAGAGTAGCTGGCAAAAATTTTCTCCCACTTTGTGGGCTCTCTGTTGAGGTTCTTGATAGTTTCCTTTGCTGCACAGAAGCTCTTCAGTTTAATGCAATCCCATGTATTTATCTTCCTTTGAGTTGCTTGTGCTTTTAGGATCTTGTTGAGAAAGTTTTTACCTGTGACTATGTGTTGAAATGTTGGGTGTATGCCCTCTTCAAGTAGCTGCAAGGTCTCTGGCCTGACTTCCAGGTCTTTGGACCACATGGAATTGACTCTTGTGCAGGGTGAGAAAGTGGGGTTTATTTCCATTTTCCTGCATATGATTAACCAGTTTTGCCAACACCATTTGTTAAAGAGGCTATCTTTTTTCCAGTGTATATTTTTGGGTCCTTTGTAAAAAAAATCAGTTGACTATAAGCCTGTGGGTCTGTTTCTGAATCCTCTATTCTGCTCAATTGGTCTATGTGTTTGTTTTTGTGGCAATACAATGCTGTTTTTATTACTGTGTCTTTGTAGTAGAGTTTGAAGTCAGGTATTGTGATAACTCCTGCATTGTTCTTGTTGCTAAGAACTACTTTGGCTATCCTGGGCTTTTTGTTGTTCCAAATGAATTTAAGGACAGATTTTTCTATGTCTGTGAGGAGTGACCTTGGTAATTTCATGGGTATTGCATTTAATCTGCAGATCAGTTTTGGGAGGATGGCCATTTTGATGATATTTATTCTGCCTATCCAAGAGCATGGAAGATCTTTCCATCTTCTAAGGTCTTCATCAATTTTTTTTCAACTTTTATAGTTTTCCATATAGAGGTCTTTTACCTCTTTGGTTAGGTTTATCCCTACGTATTTTATTTTTTGGGGTGCTATTGTAAGTGGAATTATTTTCTGGATTTCTTTTTCAGTGTATTTATGGTTGGCATACAGGAACACTTCGGATTTTTTATGATTGATTTTGTATCCAGACACTTTGCTGAATTTGTTGATCACTTCGAAAGTTTTTTGGTTGACTTTGTTGGGTCTTTTAAGTATATATCATGCCATCTGCAAAAAGGGATGGTTTTAGTTCTTCTTTCCCTATTTTTACCCCTTTGATTTCCGTCTCTTGCCTTATTGCTCTGGCTAGAGTCTCAAGTACTATATTGAACAGAAGAGGTGATAATGGACATGCTTGTCTTGTTCTTGTTTTTAATAGGAACTCTTGCAGTTTTTCTCCATTTAATATTATGTTGGCTGTGGACCTATTGTATATTGCTTCTATGATGTTAAGGAATGTTCCTTCTATTCCGATTCTCTGTGGTGCTTTTAGCATGAATGGACGTTGGTTATTGTCAAATATTTTTTTGGCATCAAATGAGATAATCATGTGATTTTTGTCTTTGATTCTGTTTATGTGGTGAATTACATGAATTATTTTTCATATGTTGAACCAGCCTTGCATCCCTAGGATGAACCTGACTTGGTCATGGAGTATAATTTTCTTGATGTGGTTTTGAATGTGCATCGCTAGTGTTTTACTAAGGAGTTTTGCATCTAAGTTCATCAATGATATGGGCCTATAATTTTCTTTTCTTGAGCTGTCTTTATTTGAATTTGGTATTAATGTGATGTTGGCTTCATAGAATGTGTTTGGGAGAGTCCTGTTTCTTTTTATTTCACGAAATAGTTTGAGGAATATTGGGATTAGCTCTTCTATAAATGTTTTATAAAATTCACTTGGAAAACCATCTGGCCCTGGGATTTTGTTTGATGGTAAGCTCTTTATTGCTGTTTCTATCTCTTTGTTATTGGTCGGTTTAAGTTTTCTATATCTTCTTGACTCAATTTAGGATGGTTATATGTGTCTAGAAATTTGTCAATTTCTTCTAGATTTTCAATTTTATTGGAGCATAGTTTGTCAAAATAGTTTCTCATGATCCTCTGTATTTCCATAGTGTCAGTGGTAATATCCCCTTTTTCATCTCTAATTTTGGTAATTTGGGTTGATTCTCTCTTTCTTTTGGTGAGGTTGGCCAATGGTTTATTGATCTTGTTTATTTTTTCAAGAAACCAGCTTTTGGTTTTGTTGATTTTCTGTATCTTTTTTATTCTTTACTTCATTAATTTCTGCTCCGATTTTCATAATTTCCTGTCTTCTACTAGCTTTGGAGTTAGACTGTTCTTGTTTCTTGAGATCTTTGAGCTGTGTCATTAGGTTACTTATTTGGTGATTTTCTGTTCTTCTTATGTGGGCACTCAGTGCTATGAATTGTTCTTTTAGTACTCCCTTCAAAGTGTCCCAGAGGTTTTGATATGTTGTGTCTCTGTTTTCATTGGTTTCTAGGAATTTTTTAATTTCTCCCCTTACTTCTTCTATGACCCAATCCTCATTCAGCAGTGTGGTGTTCAGTCTCCATGTGTTTACATGGCTACTCTGGGGCTTCTTAGAGTTGCTTTCTAGTTTCACTCCATTGTGGTCTGAAATGATGCAGGGAATTATGTTACATTTTTAAAATTTGCCAGTGCTCACTTTGTGGCCCAGAATGTGGTCTATTTTGGAGAAGGTTCCATGGGCAGCTGAGAAAAAATGTGAATTTAGCTGTAGTTGGGTGAAACAATCTATATGTGTCTAATAGGTCCATTTGGTTTATGGTTTTCTTTAGGTCTGAGGCATCTTTACTGATCTTTTGTTTAGAAGATCAGCCTAATGATGTGAGAGGAGTATTGAAGTCTTCCAGTATTAGTATGTATTAGGATCTATGTGTGTCTTTATACCATACAGAGTTTGTTTTATGAAAGTGGCTGCACCTATGTTTGGGGCATAGATGTTGATAATTGTTATTTCCTCTTGCTGGATTGTTCCTTTTACTAGTAAAAAATGAACTGCTTTATCTCTTCTGATAAGCTTAGGCCTGAAGTCTAGTTTATCTGATATCATGTTTGTTACTCCTGCTTGTCTTCGAGTTCCATTGGCATGGATTACCTTACTCCAGCCCTTCACCTTTAGTTTGTGGGAATCTTTGTTTGTAAGGTGTGCTTCTTGTAGGCAGCATGTAGATGGATTCTGGGTTTCGATCCATTTTGCCACCTTGTGCCTTTTTATTGGGGAGTTGAGACCATTTATATTCAGTGTGATTATTGAGAGATGATTTTTAATTCCTAACATTTTCAGTTTTGACTTCTGTTTGAGGTGGCGTTTATTCTTCTTTGCTTAGTTGTTTGCTTCCTGGAATTTATTTATTTATTTATTCATTCATTTGTTTTGTGGTATTGGGGATGGAACCCAGAGGTATTCTAACTTCAAGCTAAACCCCCAGCCTGATTTTATTTCTTGTTTGGAAACTGGGTCTCACTAGGTTGATGAGTCTCACTACTTGCTGAGGCTGTCCTCAAACCTGTGATTCTCCTGTCTCAGCCTCCCAAGTACAGGGATTACAAGCATGTGGCTCCATGCCTGGCTGTTTTTTCTATCTTTTAAAGCTCTCTTATTTAGACATGTTTTCCTAAAACTTAATTGTTTTTAAATCAAAGTCAAACTTGTGTATATCTAAAAGGCCAGTAATACTAAAAGATAGTAACTTTGATAATAACTATCTTTTAATTAGTTAATCCTGTATCCTTATCTTCTTTAGACGTTTGTAAGCTCTTTAATTACACCTAGTGTCCTTAAAAAATGTAATGCTATGTCTGTGGCTCTGTTTTCATATATTTTTTTCTGGGGAACTGGAGACTTTTGATATGGAAATTTATAAATTCCAGTTTTTGGAATTCTCTCTTCCTATATCTGTGTGTTAGATTTAGTACTTGGAGGTTAATTTTAAGTTTTTACTTGCTTTTGACTTTTCCCCAACATTTTGTCATTTTCTATTCAAACAGAAACTCAATCTATTTTATAGCCTTCTACTGAGACTTTATATCAATTATCAACATCAACGGCCATTTTGTTATTATTATATGGGTGGCAATTAGACATATGAATGATGAATAAGAAGTTTGATAAACATCTCGAGGGCAGTGGAAATATTCAGGTTGCAAATACACAGTAAATTTTCCCCAGCTTTCTATTGAGTATAATCAGAGAAAAGCAGAGAAAATAATGAGATTATATACTTGCATTTTAAGTAAAAGACAGCCTTAACTATCATGTATAGTTGGCTTTATAGATTATTAATGAATTTTGGGAAGATAGACAGTAATAAGTTAATAAGTCACTTGAAAAAATGAAATTAACTCCATTTAGCTACCCCCAAAACTTTACATATTGAAGGCATTTTTAGCTTTATGAATTTTACAGTTATTGCTTTCTCCTCAGTGGTTAATTTTTCATCATTTGTATTCTGCATAAACTGTTTTAAATGTTTTTCTTTTTTAATTTCATTATTTTTATTAGTGCATTGTATTCATACATCTTAATGAGGCACAAGCTGGTAGAAGCATACATGCACACAGCACTCATTTAACCCTTCCCCAATTCCCACTCCATTCCCTCCCCCCTCCCTCCTTCTCATGTTCGACTTAGTGATTGGCTCTGATATGTTTGTTAATATACATCATGTGCATTAGGGTGTTTCCCTCCCCCCTCCTCCCATCACTTTCAGTTAGGTTGCCTTCTTTGCTCATTTAAGGTTTCTCCTTCCTCTAAAGTCCCTCCTATGACCCACATTCTCCCTAGCTTTCTTACATGAGGGAGAACATCTGATTTTTTACTTTTTTTATTTTATTTTTTTTTAATTTTTTTATTGTAGTAATTCGTGCAATATAGCATACATCTTTGTTAAGTACGGGTTGTTAACAACATATTTGCACACAGTTCTCATTTGACCCTTTCCCCAATTCCCACCCCAATCCCCTCCCCTTCCCTCCCCCTCAGGTTCACTTCGGTGAGTGACCTTGATATGATTGTGTAATTACATCACGTG